>JANHGB010026890.1:0-16051 GCA_026283785.1 Coracopsis vasa
CATGTGTCTGTGGTGGAGGATGCCTTGAGTGTGAGCAGCCGCCGCCGCCAGGCGCTTAACCCCCTCCCCGCCGGCAGCGAGGCCACCGGCAGCGCGGGCGCTTAACTCCTCCGGTGCTGCGCAGGCGGGGCTGCCGCAGCCGAGCCGCCCCCAGCGCTGGCTGAGGCGAGCAACTCCCGGCGGCGGGTGCTCGGATTTCCCCACTCATCCCCTCCCCGTCCGCCATAAGGCAGCTCGGAGCCAGGCGGAGGAGGGGAGCGGGACCCTGCCGGGGGCTGCCGGCGTGCCGTGATGGCTGAGGGGAGCGCCTGCATGCAGGCACCGCTCTCCTCCCGAGTTTGGGAGCAGGAGAATGAAAGAAAGGGTTATGGATGGGGCGACAAAAAAATAAAGGGTTTTTATAGCGGGCTTGGCTCACCTAATCGGTGAGATGTTTAAACCAGCTGAAGCCGTTGAAGGACAGGCATCTATTTACCTCGTTCCTTCCATACGGATGCTGACAGAGTCACCTCTTCCTTCCAGACACCCGCAGAGGGGCTAGGGGAGGACATTTCTGCCTCCAGTCCGTGCTTACTGACTTATTTTCAAGGCAGGGCGACTTCAGAGCCTATGTGAGGGTAGACCTTTTTCCAGGCCCAATGCTTCAGGATGTTGCAACCCGACAGCCCACCCCGGCCTGGGGCCGCCTTTTGCCGTTCCAAGCTGGTACCGAAGCCAAAGCCTGTTCTAACTCCTCCAGAGGAAGGTTTGGGCTGCTGAGCTGAAGCTGCCACTACACAGGCTAAATGTTTCCCCTGGAGAACTTCATCTGTGCCATGCTTCCTGTTTCCAGGGGATGTTCCTGAAGGTCCCTCTGCTTTCCATCCACAGTGGGAACCTACTCGGTGAGCTATACACTGAAACCAAATCTCTGGAACGAAGTTACATCCATCATAAGCTGAATTTGCAACACTGTTTACTCTGCAGCCAAATAAAACTTGCACCAAGGGCAGGCTCGTCTGAGCCTTGCCAGTCTTCTCGTTTCACAGGGCTGTGTCAGGTCTAGGTTTGTGCTGAACTCCCTTGGCACCGCAACCAGACAGAAATGGGCCAATACTTTCCCTAGATCAAAGACAGCAAATGTTCGTCTAAGCACACGGTACCTAAGGATGTGAGTGAAAACATGCATGAACTTTTTCCCCTTTACATTACTGGAAGGGGAACTGAAGAGCAATTAGTAGAATAAACTCTAACTGTAACGCAAATGTACACTGAACAGAGTGAGCAGCAGGCAGTGCACATGATCCATTACAGGGCACATAAAATCCAGTCAAACAGATGCTTTCTGAATTTAGGGATCGTTTTTCTTTTTCCTTAAAAATCATCTAGCTCACCTCCTACTCAAGCCTTACACTTTTTATAACTGTAGTGAGCGCTTACATCCTTTCTACTGCTGAAGCTGAGCAATTCCATTGATGACACAGAGCTTAAAGCAACTTGTTTTTCTCAATTCCCAGTACTCTAATACCATTTAGTTGGTTTTAGGATATATTGTTGCTTGCTTACTTTAATGACAGCCACTCATAATAATTCATATAAATTTTGAAGAGTACCTGGTGCCTTGCCACCAGAAAACTCATGGAAAAGTCTTTTGTTTCCTATGGGCTTCTTATGGGTATTTAATCTACTCCAAAATAGTTATTTAATCTTCTCCAAAATGGTTTTAAACACTGAAGTTCTTAACCTGGTTTGAAAATGTATTTTCTCTTATTGAATCCTGTCTAACATTATCATTGCCAGTACTTCTCTGTTGAGTTAGAGTCATCTGCTGACCATCACAGTTACTTATGTGACTTTCTAACTGAGTTGACACAAAGCATGCACACAGCATACTGTGTAAGTACTATTTTTTAAATTCTATCCACATCACACCAATGGTGTAGCAAGGGCTGCACCGTTTATCTCTTGCTCTGCTGAGATCATAAACTCTGGTTTAGCTGATATTTTATCAATTACCAACCGTACATTTATCAACATAACAATTAATATTAGATTAGTCATAGCTTTACATCTCAGACTTGAGAACTGATCTGTCTTTCCTCATCTGAAGATAAATTTAGAATGATTTCTGAGAGAGATGGGGGTGCTCAGATCTCAGCCAGCAAAAAATTAATAGGATAGATGGACCAGCAGCACTTCAGTTAAAAGCCTGCTCTCAGACAAGTAATATCCAAGTGTTGGAAGCAGTTTGACCTGCTGTTGTGGTCAAAAGGATGACAGGCATGCTTTTGAAGCAAGAATGATCTATATATCTTTGTTATTCCATTAAATGAATAGTCACAACATTTGGAAAATATTATTGATTTTTATAATTCTATGAGCCTATACTGCACATTTGTGTTTCTTCACTCACTCCACTAATGACAGCAACGAGACTCACTGTTGGCATGAGATCACTAAAATCTGTATTAGACATTGCCAGTTCCTACTGGGAGAAGGTTGTCATGCTGCATAGCAATCGTAGCTGCATTGTCAGGGGTGGTGGTAGGGCCCAAATGTCTCTGAGTTTTTGCTGCATGAAGAACACCTTTGGACTTGGTATCATCTTAAAATTAGTAAATGTTTTTTCACTGATTGTTAGTACTACATAACTGGAAAAGGTCTTACTTATTCTCTGGTTTGTTCCAGTATTTAAAGGGTGGCTATGAGAGCTATGTAAACTCCCTTTGTACAAGGAATCACATGGAAAAGGGGGAATGGGCACACATTACTCCTGGAGATATTCCAACTGGACACAAGTGGAAAAAATTTTCACAATGAGAACAATCAGCCATTGGAATAGTCTCTCCAGGGAAGTGGTGGACAGCCCCAGCACTGGACACTTTTAAGATTCAGAGAGAGGGACAGCATGACTTCGTGACTGCTCCCATAGTGAACTGTCATTGCTATGACTGTACTTTAGTGCATGGCTGAGCCACAGCCCTTCTAGGAGAAAAAACTGCCTGTGCTTTTACAGACAATTTTATCACTACTGTATGGCAAAAGAATTGCTGTGCTTAGAGGAAGGTGCTCACTGTTTTACTACTAGCACATAGCTGGCAAACTGAATGCAATTAACTCTTCTTCTGCTGTTCCAGTTTTATTTGGCTCGAGTGACATACAAGAAGGCCAAGCCTAGGAGCAGGCCTTACAACCGAGCTTTAAATATATTTTTTCCTATGATTAGAGAGCTGGCACATAGCGGTGGAATGTCCACACTTTACAGGATGCAGCTGCTGAACAGAATGGTGCTCATTCCCTCCATTAACACACAACTGCTATGATAGAAAATGCATGCGTTGGCTTTACATTGGCAGGGAAACACACTGCTATATATCTAAATCATACAGTGTTTTGAGGCTTTATTGCCTTGCTAGTAACCATTTGCATGAAATAAAAAAACGTAAAATGGTATATTATTCACCATTTTCTAAAAAATAAGCCTGCATCTGAATTTAAATCAGGCAGGAGATGCTGAAGTCCCAAGATAAATTTTTACAGAATATTGAATATCTGAGAAAAAGTGATTAATCATTGTATCATCACAATCTTTTCAAAGGTCACCCCATTGCTAACTTAAGACATTTGTGCCATCACCCTCATGTAGGACTCATCTAGTCAAGCCAAACAACATAATTCAAATACTGCACTGATTATCTCTTCAGGGAGCTTTGGTCTTGGAGACCTATAAGCAATACAGAGAATTCTGATAACTGAACCATTGGCTTGGGTTTTGTGAATAAGAGTTTGCTTTCTCTAGAAGATGGCACACCACTGTGGGGGTGAAATTCAATAGAAAAAAAAAATCAATATTCTAGAAGGCATGTTGGCTGTTTCTGAGAATGTTAAACTAACATCAAAAAGGAAGGTGAAAAGGACATAAAAATCAAAGCCTTGAGAACAAAATGGAATCTCCAGTAGGCATCAACAGAAGAGATGCTTTAATTGACTATGCACAAAGAGCATAGCTAATAAATAAAAAGTGTTGGAATTGTTGATTTATGACCATAAATTCAAAAGTGCTGCATATTACTATAAGCTGGTGATCTGATACACTTGACTGGAAACTTGAAAACTGTCTATAATCTGCTTAGAAAGGCACTAGTGGATGAAAAGAGGGGAAAACACTATCAAAATAGACTGTTCTCTCTGTCAGCATTTCTGACATCTCAGGAAAGATTATTTGAATGTTTATGAATTGTGTTTTAATGTTTAAAACCTAAAAGGAAGTATTAGATAGAGCCTACTGCAAACCTCACTCATACTAAAGAATGAAACTCAAGATCATTAAGTATCTTTTGCATAGAAAGAGAAAATTGCTATCACTGAGGCTCCACCTTGAATGACATCCTTCTGCCAATAGTGTAACATTCTGGAAATGTCTAAAAATTACAGGTGACAATTCAGAAAGCTAACCTTGAGCAGGAAGATTCTGAATGAGATCTCATTGTAGGACATGAAAAGAGAAAGCTAGCTCCAACTGGAATCTAAAATTTGAGCATTTGCTGTGCCTTACTTTTAGGAATCTGAGCCCAGAATGGGATCCAGAAACTAAAAATGGGTACGGCCTATGAATTTGAAAAGTGTTTTTTAGAGAAGTCTTGTAGTTTGTGGTATGCAAAAATAAATGATCACACACTGATCTCTCTGGAACTAAAATCCATAAGCTTTTACTAGAGTATTAATATATTTCAAGTCTGTGCTGTAATGCCTGAAAACTGGGATATTTTATTGTTTTGCAAGTGTTTCCCTATGAAGAAGAAAATGATAATTCTTTTGCTGTCAAGGCACAAAAAAGGGTACAGGTTCTTAAATACTGGAAAGGTATAGGATAGTTATCAGACTGAAAATGTATGAAAATATTCATAAAAGCTAGAAGTTCTCTTATTCTTCTCTGGCACTCATCTTCTCATGGGTGCCTGTAAGGTGTGTGAAGTTGATCCGCAAGAGATTGCTAACTGTAGCAATGAAGGTGCAGGAATCAAGAATTCTCAGAACCAGTTTCCCTGAGCTGGCATGATGACTAATGTATTTTTACAGGCATCAGCAGTTCCAGGCAAAAAACACTTTTTTCCTGGACATAAGAGAAATGCATGCTGCTGTGATCATATTGGCTGTAGTGGCAGGAGGCAGAGGAATTCATGCTGCAACTGCCAGACGTGGAAGAGTTTGTTCCTTCACTGGCAGGAGTTATGCAGTGATCTGCAGTGCTGGGAAGTACACTCCTCATTTTGGAATTTAACTCTTTGCCCACAAATCACCACACCGTGAAATTAATTTTTGCAGTGATTGTTAAATCACTTTATTTTTATTGCAGAATATTTTTTTCCTCTCTCCCCCCCCCCCCTTTTTTTAATTTATTTGGGAAAGAATCCATTGATTGCTATCCCCACTGTTTTGGCATTTCTCTCTTTTCAGTATGCAAAAGGTTCATTTTGAAATTCTCATGTGCTGCTGACATCCTATGAGCAAAATTGGATGGCTAAATGCCCCCCTGTAGGGATGAAGCTGTACCACGGCCAAAATGGACCTCTGCATCTCAGAAGAAACTCGGCTGGAATTGAAGTGATAGTGCACACAGTGAAGGCTGCTCTCTCTGCCAAAGCTGAGATATTGTTCTGAGAGCAAACTGTTGGAGCATTTCATGTGGGCATTCAGCACAGGAAATAGCTTCAAGAGCACCTTTACTCTGTAATTGTAGAACTAAAATCTCAAGGGAGATTAATCAATCAAGCCAAGAAGTATCAGTTTCGGTAAGGTGGTAACTACCTTAGCACTTGGACTGAGCTTCTATATAGGGACTTGGTAATGAAATGTTTGCATCAAAATGCTTCGCTAGGGAGAAATTCCCTTGTTAATGAAATAAAAGAGCTTCAATAGGTTGTTAGCTCCACCACTGACACCGTAGAACCACAGCCCAGGAGAATTAGCTCCTTTACTGCTGACAAAACCCAGAAAACATTGTGCTGAGGAGTTAACTCCCTCCTGGAAAACAAACATTTGCTAGAATAAAGGAACAAATCTGCTTGCCTGTAGGAAAGTGATGCACTTTCTTACTGATGCAATTCAACTTTTGCAATGTCATGGTTTTTACACTCTCAAAGTTAAAAATAGTTCTGTGAAAAGGCAAGAGATCTGAGAGTGTGTGTTCTGTAAAATGAACTAATGTGAACATATTGCCAAGACTCACAGTGATCTGAACTAAAGACCAGCAACTCATGTAAGTCTGTGGTTGAACTTTGTGGGTAACACAAGTGCTGATGAATGTTTCAATGAGGAAAAAAAATCATAAGCAAAAAAGGCAAAATCATAATTCATGTGGCATTCAGTATATGTGCAAAACTCACTTATTTGCATGTAAATGAGACAGACAGATGAAAAGCAAAGAACAGTATGGAGATAACCCTGTCTAGTCTTCCCTGTCAAGCACAAGCATCTTTCAGTGTACAACTGCACTGAAGTCTTTAAGTCAGAGATTAAGGATTCTGGCTTTGGTGTGCCATTTAAATTCTGAATATCCATAAGATTATCTTTCATTAGAATTTTGCTCATCATGTTCCTCAAGATTGAGATGTTTTACACTGTCATTTAGATTGTATGGGACTTTGGTCCTCAATGTGTCATTTGCTGGGAATTAAGAGGGAATGAAATTAAAAAAACTAGTATGAACCAGCTGCATTGTAACACCAGAAAGAGTGCTTAGGATCCTGAGTTTCATCAGCTCTTAATGGATGCTGGGGGCTCTCCTGCCTTCTGTGCCTTGACAATTTCCTCTGAGATTTCAGGATGGGGCATGAATATAAAACCAAAGCTCTACAGAACATATGCTGCAGCCAGAAATCTGTATGAATATAATGACTTTACAAAACATCTCAAAAGACTGAATAATCTTCCTGCTGGACAAAGGCAGAAAAAAGGAAAGTCAGTGAATCTGGAATGAAGAATGTTTACATAATATTTGATCTTTCTTATTTTAAAACAGCTACAAAATATGATTCATAGAAACACAGGACTGGATTATCAATCAGTTAATCTAACCTCTTCCAGATCCTAGCAAACATATTGCACAGTTCTGACAATAAAATGATTACTTTAAAACCATAATTTTTGCTGTATCTTTTCTAATCAAATAATCCTGAATGTGTTAGCTTAAAACTGTATAAATTCTGCATTATTTATGACAAAATTAAATGTGTCCCTATTTTGGTAAATTCTCCTTACGGACTATCAAATAACATAGTAGCTACTAATTGAGCACCACAATATCTTTCTGGGTCTGAAGATATTTCAGCAGTTATTTCAATGTAAAAACAAAGATAAAAGAAAGCTCAGTAACTTGCAAAGGCCCACAGAACAGTTCAGAAACTGTAGCTGAGAAAGGAAATGCTGGAAAACTGGTTTCCAGCCTCTTGCTTTTATTGAAGTGACCATCTGAGTAAATATATACCTTTAATGAAATGAGATTTAGATGTTCTTGTGCCAAGGTAAAGAGATTGCACTGGAAATGAACAGGCACTTAAAAAAAAAATGGCACTATCAAAAAGGAATGCTTTCACACCTGAGAAAGACTGCATTTCAGTGAAATTTGTTCTACTCTCTGCTGTATATACCACTGAGATGCAAAAGTGTTTGTACAAAACCAGTACACAGCCCTAGTCCTCTTTTAAATTTAATGTATAGTTTGTCCAAACCCCCAGTTGATTATTAAAAAAAATGAAGTCTGTCACAGAGGGGACTCTATTCTAATTAGAAGTAGAAATAAAACCACAGAAACACTTCCTTTGGAAACAAGGCTTCATTATTGGAAGATAACAAGAGGATCGTAGTTGTATTTCTGATCATAAAAGGTATCCGGAAGCACAAAGAAATCCACATGCGCAGCATTTGTCTTCTGTTTAGCCTCTGAGAAGGCTTTTTAGACATGAAACCTCTAAAGGGAAATTTGTTTTGCAGAGATCACTCCACAAACAACTAGAGGAAAGCAGCAGCCTAGAACAAAGCTGCTTCTCCCCCATGGTGGTACAAAAGGATCGCTCTCCTGCTTTTATTTGAGGCCCCCTAGGAAGCCTACAGGATGCTGGTTGCTAGGCAACACCCAAAGCAATGTTGTTTATAGCATTAGGTATTAATTATTGTCATGGGCCTTTTCCACAGAAAATCCTGAAAATATACAATTAGACACATCACAGGATAAGTCACTTTGCATTCTGATGGACAAGCATTATTATTCTGCAGAAAATTCAGAATTTGATAAATTGTTCAAAGATGACTGTGCCAAACCTAATATTTTCTTTTTATCGTGCTGGTTTTTTGTAATTGCAGCAAGGGGATTTGAGCAACACTATGGTTACAGTAACCTGTTTAAAGGTTCTGAACTAGAATATAATTTGCTTCATTTGTTCCTCTGATTAAAATGCCTAGCCCTAAACTGATCTTTACCAGCTCTTTATTTTGTGTTCAGGTCAGTAGTTGAGCAAGCCTTAGAATATGAATATGAAAGCTATAAAATGAAATATTTAATAGCAGCTGCATGTTGCAACACAGAAGTAGAAACAAACAACTCAACAAATTAAATCTTGTGAAAGAGGCGAGGTTTAGTCTGGTGGTGGTGTCCTTGAGATAAATTTCTTCATATTATTCATGACACTGGCTTGTATTTATGAGAAAGGAGAGCTGCTCTTCCTTCTCTAGCATTGCCCACCTTGTTAATCATAACTAGCGTAATGGGATGTACACATGGTACATTCCACTTTTAAGGGGGTGTTTACACTGTATGAGACAGGTTATACCCCCTGAAATTAATTGAGGCAGCCAAGAAGAGACTCCATTAGTGCAAAGAAAATTGGAAATCAAGCCATTACCAACAGTGAAAACATAACCAACAAACTTCTGTGAAGTACCAGAAACAAAATATAACCACCGCTTAAGTAAATAGATTACTATCTCAGCACATGAATTCAGTAATAAGAAAATTAGAGAAAGAGATTATTAGACTTTTATCAAGTACTGAAAGAGAAATGTGCTAATAATTTTCTGGTTGAAGAAAGAAGCTGAGACTGTGGATGGCAGAGGCTCAAGGAGATATTAACAAGAGTTTGCATGGCTGGATATCTTTGTACTTACAAGGATGCCTTCTCTTAACATCTTGAATACACTAATATTTGTGCAGAGGGAGAGTGGAATGCAGCAAAGGGAACTGGAAGTCCTTTGGATTGTCCTGCCTGCAGATGAGGCACATGATAGAGGGTGAAGCTTCCATCCTGTTTCCTGAGTCATGTCTCTTTAGATGGATATGTGGCAGAAAACTGTCATGAATGCTGACGTCTGACAATTTGCCTCAGGATGCTTCAGAAATCGGAACACTAGTCAGACTGGTAGTGTGCTTCTTCAAATGCCCAAAGATCATGCTAGTGAGCAAAATTATCAGGCAGGCAACAAAACCGATAAAATCAGAAAAACTCTGAACCTGTCTTCTTCCACTGGCAGTGAAGAGTCTGGACATGCAGTTTTGATTAAGTGGGGGGAGAGAGCATGAATATTTCACAGCTGTCTCCATAGCCATTCTGAGTTCCAAAATATGACTGGCCAGTTGTTGAGGCAGCTGCCTGATTTTCTTTTCGCTGCTTCCAACTGGAAAGGTATGAGGAGCAGTAATTTTGATGCACACACAGGTGAGACAAACTTACTATCCCTTGGCCATTTATAGTGACAAATATTCTTTCTTGAAAGCTAGAAGAACATTTTTTGAACGCTGTTTTTTCAAGCACAGCTTCTTACCAATAGTACATATACTTTTAAATGAAGTGATATGTTAGGGAAATTAATTATTTAAAAAAAAAGAAAAGATTGTTCCACAAAAACATGCTACAAGCATAGAAATGTATAAATTATTTTATTCTTCTTGAAAAAAAAAACTAACATACTGTAATTTTATAATGAATGTATGTTGATAACATCATATTGCTGAAACATTGGTCGTATGGAATATCTATCTAGCAGAGATTTTCCTTTGGTAGTGCTTCCAAAGCAGGTGGATTTGCCTGGTTCTGAGGAACCAGGATGTACTGCATAATGGCAACCACAAATTTCAGGATGGCTCAGGTTATGTGTCTGTGCTAGAGTCTAACCAATACATTTTGTTTATGTGACAGAACTCGTACGACAACTTCCAAATAAGTGTGACTCACATCCTGCCTTGTTTATAATACTGATTTTTGAGTACCTGCTGCAATCTTATGAATGTTTATAACCCCCTCTTCCTCTTTTCCTGATAATCTGTTTGATCAATGTATTTATCTTTTCTCCCACTTGTCTGATTTGAAAACATTAGATAAAAATAGAAACGAGCTGTGTACTGATGTTCTCTGGTTTTTCTACATTTCGAGGTGTAGCTATATAACTTTGAATTACTCCTCAGGATTTTTAGTCATTTGACACAGTGAATCATGGGCCTCAAGTTATTTATTTACTATTTTATATCTACTTTACTTCCTTAAATTTTCTCATTAGAAATAGCTTAGATTTTAGATTTTTTAAATGATTACTTGATCAGAAGTTTTCCTGAGTCAGCTATTGTACTTAGTTACAAACTGAAACTTTCATCTCATTTCCACTTCAGTGTCTGTCTCTGATACTGTTATGCTTAATCCAGTTGTCTTGAGAAATATTTTCTCTCAGGCCCAGATTCACAAAGACACCTGGGTCTCATTGCCCAGCAAGCTAGAATATAGCTTTGGAGGTACCTGAATCCAACAGCAAAATCACCTTGGGTTAGGAATTCACTTACAAAATGTAGGAGGAGGCAGCAGTGGAAGGGCTTTGCAAGATTCTGAAGCCTCTGTCCCACTTTGTGGATATATAGTCTGGAGAATCTGAACATGAGCTGTTATAGATGTAAAGCGATTTCACCTTCTTTTTTACCCTTGAACTATGTCAGAGTAAATATAATAAAATTTCACATTTATTGGAGACCAGATCTTTGGCTGTTGTATGAAATGAACAATCAAGAGAACAAAAAAATGCCAACGCACATCAGCTGCAGACCTGACCCCAGCCTGCAATGCGCTTAAACCCAGTACAGTATTTTTCAGTGACATATTTAAAAAAAAAAAAAAAAAAAAAAGAGCAGCCTATAAAAATTTCAGTTCAGTGTTCCACAGTGCCAGGAAGTGAGACCTTAAACTTGTCCCCTCAGTTCACTTTTTCTTACAGCTTTTCTGAAGATTATGCTATTATTTAACAAAAAGAACCAATCTTGCAGAGTTTATCCAGCAAGATTGCAACTGGAAAAAAATCACTTGTTGCAAGAGCTGAGAGAAACATAAATGCAAATAATAACTGGTCCTTGTTCTGAAAATCTGTAAATAAACCTTTTTCCTCTCACCAGAGATGTTGCTTTGGGAAGAGGCTTTTTAAAGTCCTTAAGTCTTTTTCTACTGGATGTACATTTAATAAAACAGCTAGCGAAATTTGTGGCAGGGCTAGGAGTGGTCTTGGGTTCAAAGTCAGCCTTCTCTGGTGCTTCAGGTTAGTTTCACAGGTTCATATTAACTGGAGCTATATAAACATAACATTCAGTAGCCATACCTCAATTTCTATCTCTGAAAACTCATTAGCCCTTTTTTTCCCCATGCATGTTACTGAAAAGTAGAGCACAATGATCATTAAGGAATGCACTTGCATTGATAACTACCTATCCTTGCTACAAAACTTCACATTTTTGTAATTGTCTTCCATAGAAATGGAAACATTTGCTACCTGCTTTAATTTCCTTTGCAAAGGTTTGCCTCAATATAATCTAGAATTCCAATACTTTTATTGAAAACATGATTTAAAATCAGAGAAAGTCAAATATATTTAAATAAACTGTCTGAACAATGTCCTTATTTTCACAGTCATAGCTAAGCTACATTAGTAGATTTTGTATTACTTGTGCTGGAAGAACAATAAATTATTTCTAGGGAAAGTTTTGTCTTTATCTACTAGCTGTCCTATTCAGTGACAAATTCTTCTTGAATTCCCTCCTTGTTTGGAAACAGAGGCCTCCTTCATCATATACACTCATCATCCAAGAGAACAAAATGTCATTATAGTGGCTACTGAAGGCTAAAAGGCAGATTGGTGTAGACAATTGTTAAGTATTTTCAGTACATAGAATTAGAAAAGCACATTTATTGACTTACAGCTGCCTTCTTAAAAGGTGGGTAAGAACATGAGATCTTTCCTGTGCTATACACGTTATGGTAAATAATAGTCACAACTTAAACTAAGCAGAAACAACAATAATGGATTTTAGTTAGCCTTATTTTTTCATTCTTGCTAAGTCCCTGCTATAGCTTTTAGGACTCAATACTTTTGTCTTTGTAAAACTAGCATGCTAGTTTTTAACTTCCATATCTTTTTAACTTGCATATCTTTAAGATTTTTGTTTCTGAGTGCTGTACTGAAATTGTCTATTTTTTCTACTTATTTTCCTAATTAGTGTTTACTTATGCTCTGTTTCCCAACATAATGGCACATTAATAGGCAGGAATATAGTATAGTTTGTCAGACTGCTCTAAATATTCTGGCAATTTTAGAAACTTGCTGGTCTCATTGGCTGCATATAAATATAATGACTTACATGACGCAGGAATGAAAGAAACACAGTTGAAAATAATGCGTTCATTGACGTAAGTAAATCGTGACTGATAGGAGATGAGCCTATACTAGTGGTGCCAAGATCACTATAGAAACAGAATGATCTTGTGGCAAAATTCAAAATGCTAATCAGCTGAAGAGAGGCACAAAGTCTGTGAGTGCAACAGAGGAGAAAGAAAGCAGCTAGCAGTGCCCCTACTGATAAGGCAGTAAGGAATCCTGCCACTTAAAGTGCCATACCAATGTTTGTGGTTCCTCTTGCTCCACATGAATGGAACTAAAGGAGATAAAATTTTTCATGCTGGAATTACAGTTAGTCACCCTTCTATATTTGTTCCAGCTCCACTGCCACAAAACAGGTATTATAAACCTTGTGTTGTCATCTGGAGAAGTTTGTGGGGTTCCTCTGTGTACATTTGTGTTAAACCATAGGTTCCACTTTGAATATAGAACTCCTGTGCTTCCTTGTCACTTGTGATAATGCGAAAAATCCTGTATCCTGTACGGAGATGAAAAGATGTGGGTTTTGAACTTCTGTGATTATCCATTCAAATGGGTTACCCTTGAGTGAAAGAAATGCTCACTAGTCAAGACAGATTTTTCAAATCTGAAGAAAGCAATGGATTTTTTCCTGAGAGATTTGATAATTTCATTTGTCTGATCATAAAATCGCCTGAAATTGAGGTTTAACAAATGTACAAGGTAGGTTTTCAATAGATTGCTTGAGAGGAAGCTTAATCAGGGCAACTCAGAAGGAAATGTATGGACTGACTAGAGGTCAAGCCATATATTAGAAACAGAAAAGGAATCTGCTCTGAGCCTAGAGACTGCTTACTCTGAGGAAGAAACTGAAGAACAGAAATACATCCTAATATTTTGTTGTTTTAAATGCCAAATAAAGGTTAATTGTGAACCAGGGTCCCAATCAGAAAAAACTTTTAGAAAGAGAAAGCAGCTGCATAGTCAGTGATAGCCACCAGTAGTTTTGGAGCCCTAGGGCATGTGGACCAAAACATCTTTATAAGGTTTGGCACACAAAGGAATTATTTCAGAGGGGCTAAAGAAAAGCACTGTGCTGGACTGTACTTGCTTAGAGATGATCTAGAAATTTTGCTCTTAAACTGCCATTGTAAGTACCTTGAGTTCTTAAGTAAGGGAATACTAGAAAATTAATAATTAATACTAAAAAAAATCATTCATTTCCATTGAAATGAAATCTTTCGATTTGTTGAGAGACTCTAATCTTCACCATATTCTAATAACTACTTTCAATACCTGTTAAAATTAGATATTTAAATACAAAGCAAGGTCTTCTTTCAGCAAAGACGCTTTCTTGGTTAGATGCTTCCAAGAGAGTGAAGCGACCATCATCAATTGCTGTGCAAACAGCCTTGTTACTACATAGACTGGTACCTGAGATAAAAACATACTTCTGCTTTCATCTTATTCTTTCCTTCCCTCCTATGCTCATCTGGGTTCCAAATTTAATGAGAAAATTTAATTTGAAATTTAATTTGAAAAGGCCAAAGGGAGAGGACACCTCCTGATGCACCTGTAGCTTTCATAGGTGTCTGGAGATTTCTTGGTCATCAGCAGAGGTTCACGGAGATTTCTTGGTCATCAGCAGAGGTTCACGGAGATTTGAGCAAATGATTGCAGATTCAACTGCTGTGCTCTTCCTTTACCATGCAGTAAAGGTGTATCTTAGTCAAGTTCTGGCTAAACATGAAGGGAGTACTGGTAAAGAAAAAAGAATCCCTTTGCATCATTGTTACAAGTTGCTAAGGCACTGCACAGAATACTGTAATTTTGGAGATAAAGTGTGATTATTTTGTTATAGATTGAGTTCTCTTCCAAGGAAGACAGGAATATATTTAATATTTAATATAGTAGTCTGTATTTTCTTTTATAAAAGAAAAAGCTTTTCTTTTATTCCTTGTGTAGAAAAATCATACCTATATATTTGATGACCATTACCAAGGAACAGCAAGTCAGTAATGGCTGCTCTTCTGATCAACTGCTTTGTTATTTTATTGATCTGTTTACTTTTCAGGAGAATTGTTGGTGAATAAGGAGTCCTTGTTGAAAGGCAGACAACACAAAGACTTCCCAGAATTAAGATGAATGTATGCATAGTGCTGAAAACAAAATATTTCAACGTGGAAAAAATATAATAACAAGTAGTAATATGACTTCAAATTACACAGCATGAGCCCATCACTTGAACTGCATCAGGAAAGATGCTGGCTGCCCACATCGTTCTGTGATACTATTAAATCTAATAAGAATAATTGCAAGTCTAGGAATGCTTTCAAATAAATAAATTTGCTTAATGATCTTAAACTCTAAGGAAGAGATGTCCACCTATTGCTTAATTATTTAATCTAGTAAAGGACATGTGCATAATGCAGCAGCTTATCTGCCCATCAGTACAACTCAGCAGGAATGTAACTCTCTCTGATTGTTCTATGATGCTTTCCCTTTTGGCTGATGAATCCAGCCAAGGTCTGTTAGAGCCTGCTAGGACACTGGACCTGCTCAGTGAGGCAGTCGCCATCTCATCCTGTAATTCAGCTGCCCTGAGAGATTACCTTCACTGAAAGAATAAAATAGTTCACAAACAGCAAAACACCTTAACTGTATGTGGCTAGAGTTGTCGCAGTCCTGTAGCTTCACTGATGGCTGAGGTGAACAGGTGTCCAACCTCACTGCACTGGAAGCTGCATGCAACAGCACTCATTCTGACTTAGCTCATCTGTAATCATATTTGGAATCATGACAATACTTTCAGATTTTTGTATATGTACATATCTGTATGTATGTACAGACACACACACAAACGTGCATGCAGTACATGTATATGTAAAAAATCTGAAAAGTTAAAAAGCTTTCCTTTGGTGGTAGGGCTGGGAAAACATTTTTGCAGATTTTTCTGTATCACACATCATACAGAGAAGTGATCCATAGATATGTGTTTGTGCATTTTGTATGTTTAGATGCTGTCGTGGTTTAAGCCCAGTCGGCAACTCAGCCATGCAGCTGCTCTCTCACTCCCTCTCCCCACTTTCTCCCCCCTGGCTCCTGGAGGGATGAGGAGGAGAGTCGAAAGAATGTAGCTCTCATGTGTTGAGATAAGAACAGTCCAGTAACTAAGGTATAACACAAACCGCTGCTGCTACCACCAATAATAATAATGATAAGGGAAATAATGAGGGAAGAGAATACAACTGTTCACCACTCGCTGACCGATACCCAGCCTGACCAAGCAGTGATATTTCCCTTTCGGGTAACTGCCCCCGGTTTCTATACTGGGCATGATGTGCTGTGGTATGGAATACCTCTTTGGCTAGTTTGAGTCAGGTGTCCTGTCTCTGCTTCCTCCCGGCTTCCCCTC
>JANHGB010026892.1:0-14985 GCA_026283785.1 Coracopsis vasa
CACTGGCTGCCGCAAGAGAAGTGCCCCTAAGAGGAGATATAAGGATTCCCTGAAACAATACCTCAGCCTTGGCCATATTGACTACCATCAGTGGTCCACGTTGGCCTCCAACCAGGAGACTTGGAGATACATCATACGTAACGCTGTTGTCACCTTTGAGAACACGCATAGAATTAGTCTCGAGGAGAAAAGGCAACATAGAAAGAATCGTGCCTTGCCTATACCACCCAAGGAGACCCTTCACTGTGCTTTTTGCACCAGATTTGCCTATCCCACGTTGGCCTTTTTAGTCATCAGCGCGCTTGTAGTAAGCGTGGGTAAAGCCCTTCCCAAATCTTCGTTCATGAGGTCAAGCCATCATTAAATTTGTTCTGAGGGCATTGTGGGATGTTGTGTCACACTATTTCTTATAAATTGGTGCAAAAGTTATACTGCAAGAGTAACAACATCAGGAAACAGTAGTAATGTGTGCCTAATAAGATCCGGACTGTATTCTATTTTTATATATATTTCTACTCTATTTTGCTTTTTCTTTGTGAGACTAGTCTTCCTTCCCAAGAAAACAAAACAAAAAAAAAAAAAACAACAAGAAAATGGCCTAACCACAGTGCAGTCCTCAAGGAAGTTATAACACATGGAGTTCATATATCTTGGAAGAAAGCAATGTGCTTTCACAACCCTTTGTATTCCATCTAGATAATTTAACTCTTCATCTGATGATCAAGGAATGACACCATAAATCACTAAGATGGTTGTTTGCTTTATAAGTATTTAATTTCTGTTATATTACCTCTAGATACTTGGGTGAAAAAAATATTTTATTGAAATGGATTTTAAGCCATTACTCCAATGTAGTATTATATTACATTCCTCTGTCCCATTCTGTGGGATAATTGTTTTTTCCTTATCTTCCATGCAGTTCTGTGACATTTTTAAGGACAGCCTTGATCTAAAACAGGGCACACAGAGGTGAGAGGTGGCTCATTTGTTTAAATCAAAATGGAGCATCCTATTTTGCATATAATGTAGATTCTTGCCACAGCTAGTATCCAATTGCAATGGAACCCCAAAGCTTGATCTATATGGTTAGAAGAAAAGAAGTTTTAAGATCAAGGATAACTATGTTAAGACCATCCATTTCCAAACACATGTTTAGCTGATGCTCCACTACACGTGGGGCTCAGAGCACCCATATTGTGCACAGGAAAGTGTGACCCTTGGAAATCTGTTAGCATAATGCACCATTGTATGGCCAATGTTCCCAGATCCACTGTACTCGCAGAACAGTAGCAAGAGTTTGATTTACCTTCTAAGGTGTCAAGTATGCATAGGCCACAGCAGAGGCTGTCCCCACCTCTGATCAGCACTGCACTGGAGAGCAATCTAAGCTGAAGAATGAGCATGTGCTTGCATGTAAATATCACAAGGAAGGTGAGTCTAGATTGGAAAAGAAATGAACATGTGTTACAGCATTGTCCAAATGCTGGTAGGAGTGGAAGAATACAAAATTCCTGTGTCACATCATCCCACAGGAAACCATGAGAAAGGAACCACTTGATATATGTCAAAAGCTGATTCAGTTCTTCCACAGGTTTCAGCAATGTTCTATAAATACACAGTGACATCCTTAAACTTCACAATTCATGATACTCAGCTTGTACTTGGTTTACACTAAATTTATGGACTATTCATCTTTCCTATGCTGCTATTCCCTTGACAAAAAGCATTAAATGTTAAAAAATCACAGCTGCACTTCCGTCATTTGTCTTTTTCCTGTGTATGTGTCTGAAAGCACCTTCCTCCCTACACTTCCCCATTGCCATAATTCCTCTCAGATAACATGCAGTTCCTAAAAACACGAATCTATACCTAACTAGAGAGAAAAAGGTAAAAGGGGAAGGCTGGACTGGATCCATCTGATCCCTCATATTATACAGATCTGTATTAAATGATGAATTTAATCACTGAATACATTACACGTGTGAGAAAACTGCAGCATTAAGCAATAAAATAGATCTAGAGGGAGAAGATCATTGAACAGATATATCACAAACATGGGTCTGTTGACAAGCTTAATCTTGCCAATTAGACCTGAACCATGCTCCTTTTTGAAAGAAGAAAACATGACAAAAAAGAAGATGGCAGCTATTCTGTCATACTAGCCGCAAATCCTTACTGAAGACGGGGTGATTCTGAATGTACTGAAGTTATAATGATTTTTTTTTAATTTATTTTAATGGGGACAAGATTTCACCAGCAAATGTTCAGAAATATGTGACAGGTTTTTTTAAAAAAATCAAGAACTCAAGCTTCTTATATTCTGAGCAACAAATAAGAGCAAGCCGTGATGCTAATCAGATTTGTCTTTCTAAGATGCAGTGTTTGTTGGAATCCACAATGGAGACTGTTTAATTTAAAAGATTTTTATGATGCTCTTAATTAATTGGGTTATGGTTTTGATTTTCTTTTTTTTTTTTCCCCTCAAAACTTTCAGCTGCAGTAGTAACGGGTGCAAACACCTCCCTCACAGAATGAGGAACTAGAAATAGGGAATGAGTGATCTATTCCATATCTCAAAAATGTTTGATGACATAATATGTCATGACAATAAATATTATACACCCTGCCTTTTCAGTTCTGTTTTGTAATTCACTAAATAGCATTAAACTTGTTCTTCTAGACAGAAAGTTTTAGTCTTATTTCAGAATTAAGAGTCACTCAACAGGGAACCTACAGAGAAGTTTAAACTTGCACTTCCACAACCTGAAAACACTGGTATTTTAACAATAAAACCATATCTGTGGAATGAAAAAATAGTACTCGACATGGCACAGAAAGAGACTTCCAAGTCCAAGAAAAATATTGAGGGTTTTTTTATAACTTTTTTAGTCCTGGGGAGTCTTGCCCTAGAATCAAAAAACCTGACACATTATCAAGTCAGCTGCAAGAAGCCAAGGTTGGGAAGATCAGGCCTCTCAAGACTTCATTCTCTTTGGCTCAGAAATATCCCTCCAGGTGGTCTGATGATGATCCTGAAGCTTGAAGGGAGGCTCTGCTAAGGAGCCAAGGAAGGAGATTTTCATCCATCAGCATCAGACATGTCTATATTCCTGCAAACAGTTTCAGATAATCAATGTTTTCCAGTGAAGTAATGCTCCATAAAAAATATATATAAATTGCAGTCTGTCTGAATGCTGCCTTCATGCTACAATATAAAAGCATATGGACACTCAGTGTCTGCCTCTGTACACCTTTTTCTCCTGCCTTCCTATGCTCTTTTTCCAATTTGCTGAGTTTAGAATTATAAAGAAATATACTCAGGTTTTATACTCTGTTTATTCTGCATTTGACTGTTCACTCTCTCTCTTACCAATCTCTTTAATCTAGAGTTTTGCCTGAAAAAAATATTTAAAAACTTGGAATTTTGGTCATGTTCTACTAAAGTTCCCAGTTTCAATATCCGTAGTACAGTACCTTCTCATAGTATTTCCTTTACACTCATGGTAATATATAAAAATACCTGCTGTATTAAGTAGACTTGCAAGATAGTCTAATGGATATTCAGCTAAGCTAGCATTCAAGAGATCACATTCATTTCTCTATACTGTCACTGGCTGACATGTACCTTAGACATTGAACATCTGTAAAATGGAAATATCAGAAACTTTATAAGGAGCTTTCAGATTTATGGCTGAGAAGTAGTATCTAATCCATATTTATGGATGAAAAGTAATAGATTTAAAATGTTATTATTTAATTTTTTCATAATAATTACATTATTTGTTTGCATCCTATGCTTCATGAAACTATGGAAGTATCTAAATTTCTGCTATGAAAGCTATTTACAAACAGCAAACCTATTGCTGGTTGGCCAAAATTGCCTTCTAGCTCTCAAAATATCCATGACAAAATTGTCAAGATTTTAGAACAGGAAAATGTTTAAAAACTCTGAACAGAAGGAACAATAATGTGTTAATTAATTCACAGGCAGCTTCATTCAGACAGCCTCAGTTAGTTTATCAGCTTAGAGAAGATGGTTGAATACCTACATCTTAGAAATTGCATTCTTGTTATGATCAAAGACAACCATGAACCTAAAAAAATAGTTATGAAAGAAAACCCATACTTTCAAACATCGATGGTGTAAAGCACCAAATCCAGAATGCTGTGTATCTGGTTTTCAAAAATGCTAAAGATCAAAAGTCTCCATTGTTCAAAGTGGAAACAAACCTTAGAAAACTGGGTTTAACATTTATCTGAACACCTATATGTGACTTAAAAGCTTTGGACAAATTATTTTCCCTTGTGGAGACACCATAGCATACCTAACTTCTCATATATTTTAATTTGCCAGAGACAATTTGATCCCTGGGATGCATCATGGTACTTCTTTCAGTCACACAAATTGGGCAGCACTAACACTAGACACACCGAATTGAAGCAAGAAGCTTTGATATCAGGTCAAAGTCCATTAACTTTTTATCAGTTCTTCCCTAAAGAAGACATTCATTAAAAAGAAGCAGTTCTGATGAAAAAACTTAAAATGCTATGAGCCTGTTTGGCAATGGGTGTTCCTTATAACTGACTTCTATACCTAATACCCACAACGTGTGAAGTTGTCTTTCTTCACAGCTAAAACTCATCAAGCCCACAGGCAAACCATTGTGTTAATTCCTGCCTGTTATAGATGATCATGTCAACTAGAAACAATCAAGGCAAAAGCCAACAGGGCAACAAATGCTGTTGTAGTGAGGTGGGGGTTGACCTCTTCTCGCAAGTAACAAGTGATAGGACAAAAGGTAACGGCCTCAAGCTGCACCAGGGAAAGTTTAGATTGTATACTAGGAAAAAATTCTTCACTGAGAGAGTGGTCAGGCATTGGAACAGGCTGTCCACACTAGTGATGGAATCACCATCCCTGGAAGTGCTCAGAAACTGTGTAGATGAGTCCTTTAGTAACATGGTTTAGTGGTGGACTTGGCAGCCTTTACCACTGCAAAGAGGAGTCATTCTTATTAAACAGACCTATCTTCATTGCGTGTAGGGCTAATCCTGTACCCTTGTCAAAGAGCCAGTGCAACACCCCTGGGTTGCTTAGGCTTTACAATCTTGGACAGAGTTTTTGACAAAATTTTCGCATTCCCCAGTTGAGGGGAAGTTGCTCTCTCATGCAGTCTTCAAACAAGCTGACACAAGAGAAGCCTGCTGGGGTTGGCTTAGTTTATCCGTAGTGAGCACAAAAAGACATAAGCCAATATTCCACCCTATAGCTGGAATCAGCAGCTTATCTCATTAACTATTTGTAGCATAGCTAGCATGTTTAAGGAAGCTGAGTACTCTTCCCTTTAGGAGAAAAAATGTTCACTGAAGCGTTGTGAAGCTGCAATTTACCCTTAGTGCCAGCCCCTAATGAAGTAACTACTTTTACTTTATAGAAAACACTCAAGTGACCATTTAGAGTATTTATGTCATCTTTAGCTAAAGATGATGCTATCATTCCACATCACAGTGTGATGGTTTCCATTTGCTAGTCAAAGGTATTTTAAATCTTTAAAATATCCAAAAGCATGGATAAAACTCTCAGGACAAAACTCTAAGTTCAAAAAGCCACACTGAAATCAAACTAGTAATAAATGCTCCTTGACTGATATCTTTGATGCCAAATTGTATTCTGGAAGCATTTTTCATGACCAAATTCTGAACTCTGAAATAGGGGTTTACAATGGAAACAATAACTAAAGCAAGGCTAAATCCCTGCACCTGGATTCAACGGGAGCACCGTAAGGCTTGGATGTTCTACATGCAAGTCTGTACAAATAAATGTTATAAAACTCTGTAGCGTATACAGTGGAGGTATACAGTCTTTTCTTAAGAAAAAGAAAGAGATAGTAATAAGCAAGAAACATTTTAAAATGCTATCTGCTTTTCTGTAGAAAAAGAGGTATCTTATTTTTCACAATATATTTCTTAAATACTACTTTTAACGCAACTCTACATCTGTGTTGATAGATTTAACTTTACTCCTAAATATGGCCTCTAAATTTAATTTAGGCTATCCTGTAGGAGAGAGCCTGGACTTTTTCTATGTCTGCTTATTAGAGCCACTGTATACTTTGTATGCTTCTCTTGTACCAGCAAGAAGACAAATCAAACGTGGGGACTTTCCTAGGATCCTTACGTTGTATACTGCATAGGACTGGTATGGCATATGATCTGCATGCTGCTTGAATTCAGACTGCTCTTATAACAGCATCTTACAACTAAAGTAGTGGATAAGTCAAGTGGAGTCAGGTAGCAAAGTGGCCACTCACTTTACTTCTTGTCCCATGCTCATAGAAATAATTTGCTTGCGGCCTAGTAGTACTAAATATATGGTTGTGATGTGTGCTCCAAATATATGCAAATCACACATCATATAGAAACTCTGATTTCTAATGTTCTGCTCCACTGGATTTCTTTCAACCATTTATATCATGCAGATTTGTATAATGCTTCATTATTACAAACATCATAAAACTGAATAAGATACAGTAAAACATAATCTAAATCTGCACTTTTCTGCCATGACATGCTGAGCATTAGGAAAACATCTTTTCTCTTTTTTCATACGCTGTTATGCTACTTACACAGTCCACATACAAAACAATTACCACTGTTCATTCTGTAAGACTATACGTCAATAAATAAAGAAAAGCTGTTGATTGCTAAAACCGTCTAACCTTAAAACTAAACACTGATTTGCTATATTCAGTTCAGCTCTTGTGGAGGTCATAAAGATGTCTATGGCCTATAGGGATCTTTAGAGATGGAGCAAGACATAATACCTCATAATACTCAAAGAGTCACTTCTCCTGGGTTTGTAATCACTAGAATGTCATTAATAACTTGGCTCCAACTGTTCAAAGCTTATTTCAGTATAGCAACCCTTTAGTGCTGCAATACATTCAGTGGCAATGCATCTGGGCATCTACTTTAGGATTTCAGGCTTGCCTTCAGGCATGTAAACTCCAGGGACTCTGAAGTGTTTTTCTGTCAGCCTTTGATGCGGAAATACCTGCCTGAGAATACCAAGAGTGGTAGGAGAGGCACTTGTTTAAATCAAAGGAGTCTTTGCAAAAAAAAGGATGGATAAAAGTTGGGAACTGGAAAATGGTTTCTAACTCAACATACTGAAATAGCTGTCCAATGGAATCAAGATGTGAAAGATATCTGATTAGTTTTTGAAAGAACCATGTTAAATTTCTGAAAAAGGTTGCACATTGTGTTAATAGGATGCTAAGGTTATTAGCCTAAGAGTCATATGTGCTTGCTAGTGAGGTAACAAGAAGTGACTGCAGATTGCAACATGTTTCAAGCAGACATCAAGACTCTCATCAAGACTTGAATCTTAAACGGAAGCTCACTGTTAAAACCTGAGTATTTGGTCTAGGTTTCATTGGCAGAAGGAACCTGCAGAGCTGAGCAACGGACTGGCAGCAGGCAGACCAGAAATTGGTCTTCAATTTGAAATTTTGTTCTTCAGTATAAAATAAACAATAGTGGGTGAGAAAGTTAAAAATGAGGAAGTGGTGGAAATTTCAGAATTTGCAATGCCAAATAATACAGTGCAAACCACAGTCACATTTACTGTACACTACTACAGCTCTTTCTTGCATTCTTCTTCTTTTTTTTTTTTTTTTTTTATTTTCAATACCTTATTAAACTTAAATTCTTGGCTAAAAAGGAAAAGCAAATTAACTGACTTTCTCATCACCTCTTTTACTTCAGCTTTTATTTTGAAAAGACAGCAATGTTTTTCTTCCCTTGGTTAGTTCTTTAACTCACAACATAAAGAAGAAAATGTGTCTCTGTTACATTTCATTTCATAGATGTGAAAGCAGCATAGAAAACACCCAACAACAGTTTCCATGTTATTACTCCCAGGTTATTAACAGTCTGATAGAAGTATCCTATGCAGTTGAAAGAAAAACTTCCTCTTCACACCTTTTCCCTGGGAAAATAGAAATAAAATGAGAGGAAAAGGAGATAACAGCATACAGCCAGAGGAAACTAAACCTGCATCTTCTAGTGGCATCTCTCATAGATTGCAACAGATTCCTTCATTCATCATCCTGTTCTTCACAGCTCATCTTTAAATACCTTCCCTTGTTAGCACTTTCAGGTACCACATAATTTACTGCCCTTTTGCTTTGTTATTTAGAGCACAAAGGTAAAGCAGCACTGTTTCTCTCAAAGGAACAAGAGGAATGAACGTGCCTCCCAGATTTTCATCCAGGTCACTCCTCAGATAAACCAGGTACAAATAGGCTGCACTGGTTTGGAGGAAGCCAAAAAGGTTTGTGTAGCTGTGACAGTGTAGATAACACTTGTCTGTCTTGTGCTCAAAGGTCTCCGGATGCAAGTCAGTCTGGAGATATGTGATGGGCAGAAATGTTAGTGCAGCCCTGTGCTCAAGCAAACAAACTCTGCGGAAAGGCAGACATGGGATCAAGCAAACACAGCTACAGAATCCCTGTCTGGAGCTGGCTTGCAACCACAGCCAGTGGGCTCCAGCCACCAACCAGACATACCCAAAGGCACTGGAAGCAAGGACAGTCGTGTGACATCTTTGTTTGCACTGGCACAAGAACAGCTCTGTTTTGCTGATGACAGCTGAGGGCCCACCAACTCCGAGGGACCCGTAACATGATCTATTACTAACTCTCTGCCTCTCCTCTTTGCCTGTGTTTTCTCTATACCTCAGTGAGTCTTGGCCTACCATTGCTTTCCTTCCCACACTGCTGACCTTCATTTTTCTTCATTTCTTGTTAATCAGCATTTACTCCAATTGCCTTGTGATATAACTTGTCAGGCATTACAGTACAAACATGTGAAACGTCAAAAGCAAATAAAGGAAACTGGCACTGGAGTCAGCATGATCTCCCAAAACAAATATTCAGTGCCTGAGGACAAGTAGAGAACAAGTCACGACAGTGCATGGGTATTATTTCTGTAACTTAACAGTTTGTTTTTCTGCATCATATAATTGAATGTAGTCCATCAACTTTTCTAGAACTCCTCATTTTTTCTGCTGGAAGTTAAACAAGGTCCTAATTCATCTGAAGAAATTTATTCCCAATTCTCTGCCAAGTGGTAAAAGCAAGAGTTAATTTATTACCAGCTCCAACAGAAATCATTTAAAACCTGATGATTTTTCACATATGTACCACCAACTGGATTTCAGTCTTCTGGGCTGCATCCTTCTGCTCTTTAGAAGACAGCTGGGAAAGCCAGCCTGCTCATCAGTGGGACTGCGATGGCCTATTCCTCTCTTCATTGACCCATAGCAAACAAAAGAATATGGCTGCAGCTTAAAAAAGTCTGTCCTGTTTAATAAACAGAAGCTCAGTGCTCTCCCTCTTTCCTTCATGAAGCTGCTTGACAAGAGGAGCCAAGAGAGAAGCCCAGCTTATTGCTGTGAGAAGGACAGCTTTGGATGGAGCTAACAGGTAAGAAAGGAAGGCTGAAAACTCAATGCTGCATGCAGCTATTACTTAAGAAAGGACCATGGGATAGAGCAGCACACTTTGATATATCAGGAAGCAGAAGCCTGGGCAAAAAGAACAGTAGCTGAAAAAACAACCCCAAACAGGAAGGCAAGGAGGAGATAAGTTGTCTGAAGGAGGTTATAGAGAATAGTATTTGCTGAGGGCAGTGATATACTGGAACTGAAGCTGCAAGGAGAGTGCAGAAACAGACCATGTCCTGGGTGATTCAGAGAATAAAGATCAGTCAGTGAACCATGAAGTCGTGTGGGAAAAGAGACACAAAACTTCCTATGTAAGCAAACCTACATGGATGTATGGACACCATCTCACCGCTTCAGCACTCTCAACCACACATTTTATACAGTATAAATCAGTAATGATGGGGGCTTCGGAAACCAGCAGCAGCATTTATCTCTCAACTCAAGCAAAAATTCCCAAGATTCTTTTTTCCTTTTTTTTTTAATTTTTTTTTTTATTATCTGGTTGTACTGATCTATACCAGACTAGAAGAGAATAAACTTTTCTTACAATTACTTGTTAAGCAAAGTCCTAATTTACTATGGTGCTCAGTTCTCAGATATCAGACTAGGAAAGTCTGCTGATTTTTACTTGTTTACAGTCATCAATTAAAGTGCTCCCTTTCCTATATCAGTTATGGGCTTTTAATACTACACTACCTTGTAAAACGCAATACTTGACTGATAAGATTTGTAAGACTACAACTTAAGTAAATGCCCATTATTCTGAAAACTAGATTATATTGAAATTTGTACAATCTGAATAACACTTCATTTCCCTACTTATCCTCAGCTATTACAAAAGTAGTGGTGATTTTATTAGAATTTAAAGACAGCTTTTTTTTTTCTAAACAGAGAAACAATTCTACATAATCCTGAGAAACTCATCCCACTCCACCCTCTATCCAGATGTTCAGACCTGATGTCTGCAGGCCACAATTGCCTCACGGTTTAGATGCACTTCCTACAAACTACTATTGCATAGCCTGCTATACTTTGTTTCAGTTCTTCATTTTGGCTCCTTGATCCAAACTGTCAAAAATATTTAGGCAAGAGAACTTAGGCAAGATAACTTGTTCCTAGAAAGACTAAAACTTCATTCCTGAGGGAGCAGCAGCGCTACTGTAAGTTGCCAAAACTTGACATTGCCTCTAATTGAGAGGAGAAAGTAAATTCTAAGGCTGTGAACTAAATAACCACAAGGCTGGTGATAATGATGGCAGTTTCCCTCAAACACTGCCAATTTGAACAAAATCAAGGTGTTTCACAGTTATTGAAGGACAGTGAAAATAAGAAAGGCAGATCTGTTTAATAATACTCTTTCTCAAACTGCCATCCTTGATTTACCCTCCACTGCCCCCAGTCTTGTCAAAAAAGCATTAGTTTGCTGCCACCACCCTCCTAGAACACTCCAGTTCTTGCTCATGTGAACAGCTTTCTGCGTTCAGGCTGTCTTTCAGAAATGGCTGTATCAGAAACTCACTTGGTGCTCCCTACAGTCATCTGGTATTTTCACTTTGTTTTCTTTGCTCCTTTAAGGAATTTTCCCACTGCTTTGTAAAAACTGTGTAAGCAGCAGGTACTGCAGGTGATATGGCACATACATGGATGATTACCATCAACCACTGAATAAAACCTTTAACTAAGAGAAATAGAATTTCTAAAAAAGTTTTTCCACTTATTTACCGCAACAGCTACCAGGCAACCTAGCATCACTTGATCGACATCAGAGAAAATATACAGATATACAACAGCTGTCAATCTAGATACCACTAAATATCTGTTGTTGAAATACAATTGAAACCTCAAACTACAAAAAATACTGTGACCACAGGGCTGACCAGGCCTACATAGCATTTACAAGCTCCTGATCATGGACAAAATTTGACTGCTTACTGCTTAATTGTGTCTGCTACATAGCAATTAAAATAAATGCTAACCTTAATATGCTTAATTCCCTTAATTTTCTAACGGATTCTAATGTATTCCATTAAAAAAACAAAAACAAAACCCAAAAAAACTCAAAAAACTCTGCAATAATGTAAATTTACACAATAAGATAGATATGATTTGTTGTCAAACTAGTGTGGTTTTAGCTTGTGAACTGTTGATGTGTTTACTGTTAATATGCAGTTGATGCAACAATATGGGCTGACATTTGTTTGTCTGAAAAATTATTTACGTTAAAGATAGTGAACATCATGTTAGTGATGTTATTTTAAAGTGTCACTGTAATATTTTATTCTTATATTTATTTATAATATAGTTGAAAAACCCCAACTTGCTCTCAAACGTTAGCACAGCTTTTTGAATGAAATCTCTTGTTGAATTTCAAACTCCGAGCAACAAAGAATTTGCTGCATAAACCTAGCAATGTGGCCTTCTGCACCTTTTTTTTTTCTTCCAGTTCTCATGCAGATTTTTACCCCTTCTTGGTCCTACTATGTGATTGATTTTAGTTTCACTCCTTTTCAGAATAAACATATCATTATGTACCTGAAGTGTAAAAGGCTACCACAGCTGAATCAGCTGTAACTTCCTCTATGTATCATTGGAGTATTTAAATAACTGTCCTCCTAGTGACAAACTATGTACTTAATAATACTTCTGTAGCTATGAAATATGAGGACATATTGGAGCAAAGCTGATGTCTACCTAAAGGTAGTAGGGTTATAACGAGAAAGTTAAAATTATAATTCTAATATTTTAACTAAAAGGAGTGGAAAGTAACATTTAAGAGACAGCTTAAATGAATTCACCCAGAATAAATAGTAAAGGTAATGGCAATACTAAGACACTCTTCGCACACTAGTTTAAGCTTGATAAAACATCTGAGCAAAGTATTATTAACTATGAATTAAGAAAAATGAATGTTTTCTTCATTTTCCAAACTTCTGTGTCTGGACGACATCATGCTCGGCATATAAACCTCGGAGGGAGAAGGAGAGTGAGGGTATTCGAAGTGATGACATTTGTCCTTCCAAGTAACCATTACATGTGATGTAGCCCTGCTTTCTTGGGGATGGCTGAACACCTGCCTGCCCATGGGAAGCATTGAAGGAATTCCTTGGTTTGCTTTGCTTGTGTGAGTGGCTTCTGCTTTACCTATGAAACTGCCTTTATCTCAACCCATGAGTTTTCTAACCTTTACCCTTCTGATTCTCTCCCCACATCACACTGGAGTGAGTGAGTGAGCAGCTGTGTGGTGCTAAGCTGCCCACCAGGGTTGAACCATGATACAAAAGACATTCTGCAGCTAAAAGCATAGATAATGAGCTTTTTTTCCTGAAAGTTAATCTTGATTAGTGCATTTGGAAGATACCACTTGTCCAGATTCTGATGGTGACAACAGCTTACCTATCGTTAACAGTTGGAGAGGTTTCTCCCTGCTAATATATCCGTTAATCACACCTCTTAAAGGCTGCAAAGCCAAAAATGGTTCATTAACTCAGATTCTGATTCTTTCTATTAATTTGGTAGTGATACACTTGCCACAGATTTACAATCTAGAATGTAATGCCATTCACTATATTTATTTACCTTGGAGATGGAATTTGAAAGCTCCATGCCAAAACTCAGAGGGCTGGAATGGGTTTCCCAAGGAAATTGTGAATGCTCCATCCCTGGAGGTGTTCAAGGCCAGCATGGACAGAGCCTTGGGTGACATGGTTTAGTGTGAGGTGTCCCTGCCCATGGCAGGGCGGTTGGAACTAGATGATCTTGAGGTCCTTTCCAACCCTAACTATTCTATGATTCCTATAACTTAAGATGCATGCACACTGACTTCTGCAACTCTTTTGCATCTGAAAATCTGTTTTACTAGCACAGATGAAGGAAACTGCCACATTGGCCATCCAGAGAATAGGAAATTGTGTGTATCTAAAACCACGCAGAGGAATTAAGTAGGTGATAGCACATCGTTTTCTGTGGTACATCTGATGCATTTTTCACTGGGCCAGAAGTAGGCTTGCTTTTGTATACTGACAAAAAGCGCTAGTACAGGAGGGAAATTGAAGAGAGGGATGTTAATGCTTTAATAATTCTTAACTGAAGTTGGCTTCTCTGGTGGATTTAAAAGGTTCAAGGTAATTCATGACTGAGTCTTATGTTCAGTCTGGTTCATTTTGTTACTCGTCGCTGGTTTTTCCTGTACCGTTGTCTTTGGCTCTCCACTCCAATTTTGACATTTTTTGTTCACATGCATTTATTTTGGTGGCTCTTCTCGAGTATGACAGACGAGATCAAACTTGCTCACATGGGCTGGATACAGATCTCTGCAGCCGTATCATGCCGGTATTCACTAAAGGATCCTGGTGAGGCTGGCTCTTTTCGTTGTTGTGGGACAGCTGCAGCACTATGAGAAGGAAATCCAGAATGACTGGTCTAGTTTTGGGGTGATATTCTGGACTGTACGTGTATGCATAGACAACGCAAGCAGCTGCACATCTGAGCGTTTCAAAAACGCTCGATCCGCCCAGGTCCCAGACACAAACTTTCCGTGAGCTACAGATCGCGGACCCAGGCTGGGGCTCGCCTTTCCCGCTGCAGCCGCGGCTCCGGCGGCCTTCTCGACAGATCCGTCGCCCCCCACCTTCTCCCGTTGCCATCCCCCAGCCGCGGTCCCGCCCGCAGCTCCCCCCTCGCGGAGGGGCCGCCCACCCGGCAAGAGGAGCCGCTCCGCCGCGCCCTCCCCCTGCACAGAGCCCGGCGGCGGGTGGAGCGGCGCGTCCCGGCCTGGGCCCGCGGTACCGGGCGGCGGTGGGCCGAGCTGAGGAGTGGCCGGTGAAGAAGAAGCACCGTCGGCGGCCGTCGAAGAAGAAGCGTCGCTGGAAGCCGTACTCAAAGCTGAGCTGGGAGGAGAAGCAGCAGTTCGACGAGCGGCAGAGCCTCCGCGCCTCCCGGCTGCGCGCCGAGATGTTCGCCAAGGGGCAGCCGGTGGCTCCCTACAACACGACGCAGTTCCTGATGGAGGACCACGACCAGGAGGAGCCCGATCTGAAAACGGGGCTGTACCCGCGGCGGGCGGCCGCCAAGTCGGACGACACGAGCGAGGAGGATTTCCTGGAGGAGGCGGCGGACGAGGACGGGGGCAGCGACGGGATGGGGGGTGACGGCAGCGAGTTTCTGCAGAGGGACTTCTCGGAGACGTACGAGCGGTACCATGTGGAGAGCCTGCAGAACATGAGCAAGCAGGAGCTGGTGAAGGAATACCTGGAGCTGGAGAAATGCCTTTCCCGTATGGAAGAGGAGAACAACCGGCTAAGGATGGAGAGCAAAAAACACGGGGGGGAGGCGGCGGAGGCGGCGCGGGTGCGGCAGCTGGAGCAGGAGGTGGACAGATTGAGAACCGAGAACCTGCGGCTGCAGCGGGAGCGGGACGCGCCCCGCGCCGAGAAGGGCCCCTGCAAGCCGGGGGAGTGACCGGGCCCGGCCCCGAGCAC
>JANHGB010026893.1:0-30456 GCA_026283785.1 Coracopsis vasa
GTTTGCCTTGTGTAGTTTTTAATTACAGATTAAACTACAAATGCATGACAGTCCACGGATGGTGTGCAGAGAAGCCTAAAGGATTTTCTTTAGTATTTGTTTGCACTTCGTTTGGTTTTGTGTAAAAGACTGAAAGTGTTGTGTACCATCTCAGTGGTAGTAAAGACTGGCAGTAAAAGCCATCGCAGTATTTAAAACCTGGAAATTAGTTCAACAAGTAATTTTTGTTTGGTTTTTTTTTTGTTTGGTTGGGTTTTTTTAACAAGCATCTGATAAACAAGGGAGCAATGAAAGAGGTTGATGAGATAGAAAGTAAGAGCTAAAATAAATGATCAGTCAAGTTTGTCAAAACTTTATGCAGTCTGTTTCTCTTTTGCTGCTGCTATTTATGTTCCAATTTAGAAATAAAAGGGACTTGTCTCCCTCTCTCTCTCCCCACTCCCAAGCTAGAGCAGGTCATACAGGTTGTTATATTGCCCTGTGTTTAACAGCTGCACAGAAAACCCAAGTTGATTTTTATGATATATCATTAATTTTAATGTAGAAAGCATCTTTATCTCTCTAGCAATAAAGTGACCCCTTATTTTCCCCATTCACTCAGGTCTGTGTCAGCTATTTCATATGAAGGTAAGGATGCATTTAAAATTCATTGCTATCATGCACAGATATCTGAGGTACTACAGGAGTCCCCTGATCTCATAATGTGGGCACACTACCATGTCATATACTAATGTGGTTTTAGAGAGGATTGGCTGCCTTTTAATTCCACAATCATATATTTTTCTGATTTACATTCAGCTCTTGTACACACTTTCTGCAGAAGCACTACATAATTTAGTGTAGGGAGGAAAACACAAGGCTAGCTCTACATACGGTAAAAATCTGGTCTCTGTATGTTATTTTATCCCTGCCTAGAAGAGGATACAGAGGCATAGGGGATGAGATAGGAACATGATTATGTCTTGCCATTCATTTTCTCATCATGAATATGTTCTTTCCTTATGACCCCTGTAAAAGAGCATTACCATTAGATGGTAAGTGAACAGACCTCTCTAAAAATGTAACACTTTAACAAATTGTTTAGCAGTGACTGCATGCAGCCATCAGGCAAAAACACTGACGAGGATGACAGAATTTCAATACAGAATGTGAAAGTATTAAAATAATCTGAGGATTGACTGGAACAGAAAAGCCTGATTAAATTTTCTTGATAGCTTCTGAGGCAGAAAAGAAACCAGACATCTCTGTGTCTGTATTTATCACTGAAACCTCTGTTCATTCTTTCTGGCTACTGTAATAGGGGGGGATATTGTCCTCTCTTGGGAACTAAGAGGCTCAGCCTGAAAGATATTGTCCCTGTTCTGCTATGGAGTCTGAATTTCTGTTTTTAAGAGGGAATGCTTAAAGTGTTCGCAGCCTTTGCCCCAAACTAAAAATAAACCTACTAACTATTTCCCTGCCTCTTTGCACAGATTAGAAGCACCGAAATACCATAAAAGAGGCAGTTTTTAACATTCAGAAGTTCAGGCCAAACAGTGTTAAGGGATATCAAGGGGTGTCTAAGCCTGATTCCTAAAAAAAAAAGCCTGGAAGCATTCAGATAAGCATGCATGTTATCTTGTTTATTTTGATTAGGACAAGATTTATGCTTCACTTATCAATTACTCATTAAATCCCATCAAGTGTAGTTAATCAGCCATCTCAAACTTTGTTTGCTAATATCTGATGTTTTTTCCTTTCATTTTTATGTTTTCACCAATCCTTTGATGCTAGCCAAAACTTCATGAGTAGAGGATGGATGAGACATAAAATCTTACATTTCAGTTTTAAAAAGTTTTTATGGAAGGTGATTATAAAGGAAATGGGAAAACCAGTAAATTATCTAGATAACTCCTAGAATATCTGTTAGATGGAGACCAAATTTTCTAAAAAATTGTTCTTGCTTTCTGTAGAATGAAACTTAAATAGAAATTTAAACCACATAGGGTAGGACTCCATACGCTTATGTTTACAGATACATACTATGGGTGACTGATTTGAAGCTGACACTCTGCATCTAGTGTGTATTAGATATAGATATTTAGTTTATAATGTATAAGGCTTTACTAGTGTAAGACTGCATCTATTCTTAAAGTGTAAAGTTGCCCTCTACATGATAAAAAGAGCTTGTGGTGATTAGCTGAGACATAAGAGAGACAACATTATAAACATCTTCCTTTGATGAGATTAATCTTGTGATACCTATTTGCCATGGACCTGTTGATCACAAACTTCAAATCTCTTAGGACTCTGTCAGCAGTTGAAAAGGTGCCATTTTATTACCACTATAGTGGACGCTAAGCCCATGTCTATGTTAGCAATTTTGCCATTATGGCTATGCCAGTTAGGCAATGTGATGTGTAGTTTCATTTTTATACTGACAAAGCCAGCAACACAAGCAACTGTATTCACAACTTCAACTTTTATGCCACATAGTCAGCATAAAATGCATTAACAAAATATCACTTTTGTTGGTAAGAGATGAGTCTCTGTTAGGAGGAATTTCTAATTCAGTGAGAGGTCCCTTATAATGGGGACAAGAACTATAAGAGAGGGATAATAACAGTTTCTCTAAAACATAGTTTATCATGTTTTTTTTGTCCTGGAGTTGACCACCTTAAAATATCCTACCTAATGTTGTTTGACTCATTTTTGCTGAAGAAACACAAAAAGCCCCAAGATATATTCATAGGTGTAGGAAGCAGTGTGAATGAAATACACAGGTAAGAATATCCTTTTGGAAAAATTTTTCAGGACAGTATTCAATTTATTAACTGCTTTTTAAAAGAGAGCATGTAAGATGGGCAATAAAATGAAATAGTCCTATGCTTCTGGGAAAAATCAGAAAGCTTTCTTATTTTCTTTCTTAATACTGAGCTAGTCTCATGTTTTAAAATGTTGTTGTAATTTAATTATGGTAGGATTTAATTTATGGGATTACAGGATTTCTAACTTTTAAAATGTGGAAATCCACCAAATCCTGAATAAAACGGATAGAGCCAGCACTGATCTTTTCAGTCAGTATTTGCTATCACCACAAGAAGATGTTAAATGTGCTGGGACTGCTCTTTAGCACTGATACTAGCTGCACAGAGTGGTTGCATGTATACATCTTTAAAATTTCTTACTCTACAAAACAAATTGCTGCATGAAAACTACAACTCCTTTTGCAGTTTTGTGCCTTTAGCAGCATGTGCAGTGCTTGCTGCCTCAAGCCAGTGCTGTTTCAGGGACCATGTTTAAACAGCACAGCCATCTGGGTACCAGTATCCAGCACAGATCTCGTTAATCTTTACCTAGCAGTTTTCAAGTATATATTACTAAGATGAAATGGATTTCACATGAAGTGATGTTTCTGGACTTGGAGATCTCGCAAACAGAAGTAATAATGTTAACTTTTTCTTTTGTGCTTGAACAGACAGCAGTACTTTCACAGCTACGGAAAACTATGTGTCAATTATATGTCATCTTCCTCATAGACCCAAGTGTGCAGAATTTCATGGCTTTTTTCTTCAAAACAGTAGGTGTGAGAGAAGCAAGGGATAATTGGATGTAAATCCCAGCATGTGCTATGAAATCACACAGTAATGTGACACAGCAACAAAGTTAACTAAAAGAAGGTGTAAAAGCAATTGCAGGTGCATGGAATACGATCTGCATTCCAGCACTTTGTCAATATGCTAAAGCAATGTTATGCCTTTTGGGCATAATGACACGGAAATTTCAGCAGTTAAAATGGTCAGGATTTTCAGTTTCATGTCTCACAAACAAAACCAAATAACTTCCATACATATGAAACAGTAGTTAATTTTTCTACTGACATCGAAGGAAGACTGCAGTATAATATCTTGTCTTTTCTCTTACAACATCCCTGTGTTTTCTCTGGAAGCCTGAATGATTCTTTCTCTATATAATTTTTGAGTTCTGGTTGATGTTTTAATAAGATTTCTTTTAGTAATATCTTCTGGCGAATAAAGAGTCCAGTGTTTCTGAGATAGTTTGTCTATAAGCTCCTTCTATTTTAAGGACAGTACTGGGTTAAGAATTATATTGGGAGTTTTAGGTGGAAACACAGTGGATTAAATACAGCTTGCAAAAATCAGAGGTAGTTCTGGATATCTCTGTGGATGTCTGACATTTGCGCACTGTGAAAAACATCTAGGGACAGAAGAATGGGATATAGATACTGGCATATAAAGTGCATATGCCTCACTGTCACACTTAATGAGTGGAGACTCATTAAAGCACAGGGATAGTGTAAAAGAGGTGATGAACAAACAAGTTTCAAAATAGAAAATTAGTAAGGAGAAAAGATAAACTGCTTAACATGACCATTCAAGGTCAAAATGGAAGATCTGAGATGGAAGGAAGCAGTTGTTGGAATGACAAGCCATAATTTAGAGAAGGATCACTGACAACCTTGAAAAATGTGCACGAGTGCTTGCTGGGAAAGGAGAAGAGTGAGAAATCAAAGTCAGGGATGGTACAGATACATACATTTTTTATGCTACTAAATAGAGATTGACAGAGCTTCAGACTTCATTGTGTGCATCACACCTGTCAAATGTGCATGAAAATGCTAAACTACAGACAGGACAATTAATTCCTTCACAAGGGTTTGGGACAATATGTACATTCTTGAGGATATGGGAACGGAAGCAAATAGCATTACATTCAACACCTACACACCCCAAAGCCCAAGCTAGTGCTTAACATCTTCCCTTCCCCAAGAAATTAAGGGCAGGTGTGAGTCTGCATTTGGCTCCCCTCACAACAGTATCTATCAGAGAGAGGTCAATGACATGTGTAACTACCTGCTGGCCACTTTATTCCTTCATCCAAGAAGGTTCTGCTCTTCCTGGAAAGTCACAGCTCGGAGGGGTACAGTTGATTGGCTTTCCTTCTGTTCAGTTCTTCTTCTTTGATTTACAGCAGTCTCCCACACACTTTCATAGGTCCTTTTCTAACTTCACTGATAAGGGATTTCACTGTGTCCAATTAGTAAGGCTAGTGTATCAGGCTGGAACCTGATAATTAAAAGAATGAAAAGAGACAGAGTGACCTTGGTTTGCAAACCTCCACGGGCAATGTATAAAACTTTAAAGATTTCAAGAAAATGTGTTAATATTATTTTATCTCTTGTTCCTCAGAAACAGGGCAATTGTTCTTCTATAACTTCAAGGCCTCTCTAAAATCAAAAAAAAGATGATTTTTAATTTTTTTTTAACTGTCTTTTGGTAATTATACATTTCTAGGATAAAAAATGCACTTTTCAAGTTTCCAAATGAGGTGTTGACTTTACTGTATCTTTTTTAAAAGCGTATAATTTGTTTTGAAGGGACAGAAGGTATTATGAGTGGCACCATTCTTACAGAAAAAACAGAGGATACAATGGAAACCACAAAAAGCAGGAAATTCCACCCTTTATTTCATCTCTCCTGCTCTCACAGCTTTTGTTTAGAAGGAGCAAGAGAGAGATGTGCTACCTGGAGTAAAGAAATGTTGTGGTACAGCACAAATTTGGCTGTTCCATTTATGCAATTTAAAAAATGGGATATTTGTGCTTTCAGTAAAGAGCAAGGTTCTGAATATACAAGGCTTAAAAAAGTAATGGGGGAGGTATAACTTTTCGGCTGTAAATTCCTCTTACACAGCTGTAACCACCTAAAACAGAGAGATGCAGTTCAGATATTTATGTTTCTGTGACAGTCGGAAGAGGGATGTAGGCAGAGCTGTCCAGAGCTATCTTATCTGGGGGCTCATAGCAAAGAGAGATGTCGGGGACAAACTCTAGATGTGCCCTTCTCTCTACCTGGCTGCTTGTCTCTTTTTTTGATTATAAATGTAGCCCAGATGGCTAGCTTAGACTAGATATTTAGTTTTTATTTAGTTTTCTAAAGTTAGAAAAGATTAAATTCACCAAAAACTAGGCAGCTGTACCCCTGTGTTTGCATACAAGTTTAAGGAGATATTTTGATTAATAAATCTTATAGCTATGAATTTGAGTATTTGAGGCTAATTAAAAAAAATAAACACATAACTAATGAAAATAACCTCTTGTTATCAGATGTGTAGGTCAACAGATGCTACAAAAGGAAGGAAAATACTTATTACTGAAGAGAGACTTTTAGATGTCTTGTGTTTCCAGTAGCATTGGATTATCTACTCTCTGCTTGTGTGTCTATGTGATTCCAGGTATCATGCTGTGCTCTATTTGCTGGGCTAATTTATTTTTCTTTTCTCTGTGTATGTGCCTCTCCCCTGTGTTTGTGAGTTTTCATATACATATGTTCATGGGATGAAGCCTGCTTAAAAATCTAAACCTAGCTATATGGGCTGAAAACAGACAAGTGCAAACATAAACAATTGTCTTCTGGAAAAACAACAGAAAAACCAGTCTTTGGGTCTTCTCGGGAACCTTTCATTGTATGAAGGTGTTCCCATTTCAGCTGCAGAGGAATGGAATTTATCCATTTCCAGATAAAACACTTAAATCATAACATTAAATACTTTTAACCTCTTAATTCCTTGTAAAGGCCCTGAAAATGTATAGGGTGCTAAAATGTGATTCCAAAAATCAGCATTAAAATATTTCTGGATGTATTTGGATGTCTCCATGTGTATGTATTTAGAGGCTGCAGCCAAAAATTTTTTCAAAAACCTTTTCTTGAAATGTTTCAACAAATAACACAGTCATCATTAAAATGGTAAGTTTCACTGCCCAGAAATAAGGAGCATTTTCAGTCTTGTGTCTCACCTCTGGGGTTTTGTTTTCTCCATGTCTGATGTGCTTTTTCACATTTGTTTACTTCCAAGACATATTGCAACGCTTGAGCAGCAGGGTTTTGTTATGGTGTAAAGGCATAGTGTGAATCCCAGATTTTTAGCACCAAACACTACACTACTACAAGACAAAAGTAACAGCTTATTTCTTACATACAATGAAGTATCAACATTTTACTTGTAGACACTGTTTAAGGCTCTACTTAAAACATAATGGCGGACATAAAAGTGTGCCCTTAAAACCACTGCTGCTCCTAAATCTTCCCTACAGCTTTCAAATTCCCTTCCCTGTAGGTTAGCAGTCTTTCCTTTACTGTTATACTCTCTCTGTGCAGTTTTTGCTGGTTTTTTGAAATAAACCTTCCCATTTACAATCTGTCTATTATTGGCACTCAATTAATAAACCCCTTCACAATTAAGTCATTCCAGTGTCTTGAGAATTTATTAGCTAGGAATTAACTCTTTGTTCACACATTTGCTGTCTGTGTTACAGTCCCCAGAGATTTTTTTAATAGATCTTGTCATTCCATAATGCTAATTGGTGCCAGTGGAAGATACTAAAATGCCAAGCTATTTTCAGTTGATCTACAGCTATTTCACTAATGAACTTGTACCACAAGCAGAATAAAGCTAAAGCTCGGGCAGAAATATATGTATTTGGATTTCTCACAAATGCTTCTGTTGAATTGGCAAAATGGTACACTTACTCATAAAATGCATGAACAAATTTCAGCTGGCCAATCAACATCTGTTATAGAGATAAATGTGAGCCAAAATTTCTTGTTCTAACACTTAGTATTTGGCCTAGAAAGGATAATTATTTAAACTTTTCATGGCTGGGTCCCAAATACAGTCTCAGAGCCAGTAACCCAGCTACAAGAAAGAAACATAATCCAGATTCCATATCCTGCTGGAAGGATACTGACTAGAGGCTTGGTTTCCTTTTATTTCTGTCTTTCAGTTCTCTGCATATTTTTTAAACCTGAATTCTCATTGGCAATATAGTAGCACTTTGAAGAGTTAATAAATGAAATTTTAGCTATTACAAATTCTGTTTAACTGAATATACAAGTAGTCAGATTCTTTGCTGACATTTGGGTATAGCTCTTTGTAGAAGCTATGAATATGAAAAGTTTGATAATAAAAAATTCTGAGAAAAGGCAGGATTTGAATGACTAAAAAATTTTCAGGAGAAATATTGATTTCAACATTCATGTTCAAAATATTAACATTTCAGAAGAAAAGCTCAAAGCTGATAAGATGTCTTTTGCTATACTTTTCCTTTTGTGACAATTTAAAAACTTTTCAATTTCATGACAAAGGCCTACATCAAAATGTTGGCATTTTCTAACGATAGAGATTCAATGTTCTGAGCTGCTCTGCTATAAACTTTTTCATTTCCTGAGCCTCTCATATTGGAACAATGGGATAGATGCTGAGCTGCTTTTTTATGAACAAACTGAGAAAGAAAAACATTGCCTTCAGGAGACACTGCACTGTCTGAAGTACTCTGTTCTGCAGACTGCATCAAATTATCTTTGAAGGTTATCAGTAATATCCCACTGAATATCAAGAGGTGTCACTGTTGAGCAGTAAAAGACTTCCCACTCGCTGAGTGAGTTGCCCTTGTGAGGTTTTAATTTTAGCTTTTTTCTTGCAGCTGTACAAAATGGTCTCCAACTCAACTGCCTATTAAGGCTGAAATAACTTCACTTACTCCTGAAAGAACCCATAGAATACAAGAAACAAATTATCCTTGCTACAGTGGTCAAAGGGTAAAAACCATCTGAGGTCTTGCTTTATTCTAACTTCAACAGTAATGCTGTATTAAAAAGTGTCATTGTGTAGCTTGTACACAGAATCATAGAATCATAGAATGGTTTGGGTTGGAAGGAACCTTAAAGCTCATCTAAGTCCAATCCCCCTGCCACAGGCTGGGACACCTTCTAGTAGACCAGGTTGGATGGATATATTTTCATTGAGCCAAGCAAACACATAGATCTGACCTGCTAAGAACTCTGAAGTTGTCTGGTTTAGGAAAAAGAGGATTTGAAGTAGGACAGAAAGGAAGTGGGGATTGCAATCCAACCGCAGGGGTGCTGGAAGCCCTGGCTAGGCTGTCAGATTCTGAGCATCATGACATTTTGGTGTAACTTTGCCACCATTGGCCCTTACAGACAGATTTCATTTCTATGCCTGGAATCTTAGCTAATGCTACCCAGGCATCACATATTTTGAGATGTCACTTCTCATTTTTAAGGATAAGGAAGTTTCTCCCATATTCATTATTGTGACAACCCTTCGGTCCCACAAGATCTGTTTTTTTCTCATGTTATCATCTTAAATATTCTACACAGAAGCACGTGATGGGAGAAAGTGGAATTTGACTCATTATTCTTCCCTCATTCCCTGACTTGAAACAAGACAAATCTCTGCCATTATGTTTCCCTTAGGAGAAATTCACCAGGATGGGAATGCTGGGTTCTCAGGGCCAAAACTATTTTCAAATGCAGATGGAATAGTTAGTATTACAGTCATCATGCAGTCTGAATAGACGTTTCTTCGATTACTGTCATCTTGGTGCAAATTCCAATGCAGCTGCTGAACGCTTGCTTATACTTCTCTTTGTTTACTTTAGGCTTAATATTTTTTTAAGCTTTCATGTTGCAGATACCATCTCTTTTATCTGCCATAGTGTAAATATAAAGTTTCTCATTGTTAAATTCAAAACCATGTTCCTTTTTGAAGGGTTTCATTGAAGACTCTCTTAGCTTGGGGTTATTCTATACCAAGGAGCACATGTAAAAACTTAAACAGGATTGAATCATTATTATTAATATATTAAAATCAGCTTCTGAGTGCTCCATCCTTACTCCCCATAGACTGACATGGAAATAAATGAAGTATGTTTATGTGAAAGTATATTGAACCACTGATGTAAGAAAATTTTATCTTGATGGAGTATCTTCAAAGGGAAGGAAATCTTCCTCATGGGAAAAATGTAAAACATTTTTGTCTTTTAATATAGTTATGAGGAAGGACAGAGGTCGAAAGTTTTTCCTTATGTGTATCAGTTATGGAGCCACAGGTCTCTCACTCAAATTGAAGTTTAGAGCAGAAAGTCTGTGATGAAAGTACAGTTTACTTTGAAATGTTTGTCATCTTTTTTCCATGGTACTTTCTATCCAACTGAAAAGCTAAATAAGCCTAGAAATGCTCAAAGCATTCAGCCACAGGTAAAGGCATATATATCTCCCTGTGAGGAAAAGCTTAGTTGTATTTATTTAACAAGGTCTGGTCAAACTATAAGGCAAATACTCTTACAACTAAAGGGTAACTCTGTGTAAGGGAGTATTTTGACCCCTTTGTGGCTTTGTGGCCACTGATGTGGCAAGGGATTTCATGGCACTCTGCCCCTGGAACCTGGAAAAACACTGGCAGAGGGGGCAGCGGGGGCAAACAGCCAGTATTTCATTGCATTGCTACCCAGTTTTATGAAGGGGGATAAAGTCAGACTATTTCACTTAAAACATTTAATTTCTGTTTTGCTGTAACAAAATTCAGTTTCTGGTCTTTTTGTACATGTAAGAGCAAAATGAAGGAGATTTTCAGGAGCTTATTTTAGCAAATAATTTCCTGAAATAAAGAAATAGGAAATAAACTAAATAGGAAATAAATTTCCTATTTAAGAAATAATTTCCAATTATTTATTAAAAATGTCTCTTCTCACTGTTGAGAGATGCCTTTTGACCTCAATCTTGGGAGCGTGAGGGGGCTCCCCAGACACCCCTATAGCCGGTTTTGTGCTAGAACTTTACAGTGTCTTGGATAGCATTATACTTGCATAAGGTCTCCCGACTGTGTGGATGTGGTTCCAGCTCTCTGTCCTGTAACCCTGGGAGGCTGACAGCTTCAACCAGCTCCTTTGAGCTGATTCCTTGAGGCTGAGGTGGTCTGGGTTTTCCTTGTAACAAAGGAAGAGGACTTTCTAAAAGTTAGTCTAGGTTTCCATAAGAAACAGAGACCTTCTCACACTGCAAAACTTGTAAAGTTCAGTAGAAACAGACAAAGCTTTGATACAAGCTTATTAAAAACTCTAATTAGATCCCAGGACCATTTCCTATCTCATTACATATATCTCTGCTTAGCCTTCAGTTTTCATGTGATCCAGGGCTCTGGAAAGCTTAAAGGGCCGCATCACTGAAATGAGATTGCCTGCCTTTGGTCCATTTATATCAATAGAATAGGGTTAATGCATTGATCCTGCTTCTGCCATTGGAGTCTGCATTAATAATAAATCAAACATCAATAACATATGTTCAGGAATGTTTGGGAGTATTTAAGTTTCATTTTACATGAAGTGACAGCTCCTCTGAAGTCACTGCTGTAAAGGAGCCTGTTGCACCATACACTCTGAAAAATAAGAAATCAAGTTAAGATGTTCATAAATACATATTATATATAGAATTCCTGAACACAGAGATCATGCTGAAGTGGTCTCAGGTAAAATCAGACTAAACTAGTGGGTATGGATTTAAGTATCTAATTTGAGTAACTGCTTTCTGAAAAATCTTTTGTTGGGGTCTTCCTAATTATGACAAAAAAGGCCTTAGGAGATCTTGCATGTGAAAACAGGCTAAGAATTAAGTAGAATTAAACCAATTGACTGCATTCCAATGGATGGCTTCATGTCTATATTTCATAGTGTTCTGGTCTCCAGATCTTCCAGGTGAAGTTGGAAACTGAACAGTGTGGAGGGAGAAAAAAAAAACCAAAACACAAAAATGGTCAGTGGGAGAAAATGGTATGCAAAAAAGTCCCGAAGACTTTAATCAGTTTGACTTATTAAAACGGTGCTGGAGAAGCAACTTTCTTACAATATTTTCTGATGATTTAGAGATATATGAAAAAAAAACCCAAACCAAAAACAAATGCAAGCCAAAAACACCAAGAAGAAAAGGACCAAAACCTGGGCTCAAAAGAGCATAGTACAGGAGAAGATATAACCAATATATGAAAGATGAAGCCAAATACACAAAGAAAACAAGTACCTGAAAATTCTCATAACATTGATGTTAAGCACTGCACCATGCTGCTGCATGAGCTATTAGATTCTCCATGGCCTTATCTCAAGGATGGATGTCTTTGCAGAAAACATGTTTCAGCCAAGCATAACTCTTAAGGGCAAGAGCAAGGGTAGCTGGGTGAAATTTAATGACCTATGCTCTACAAGGTATCCAATTGGGGTTTTTTTATATAAACACACAAATGTATAATACGGTGAAGCATGGAATTCACAGGCATTCTATTGATTTCAATGGTCCTTCATGAATGAAGGTTACAAATGAGTTTTATACTCTAGTAATGGGACCTTGCCTTATGATTACCTACGATGCTATGGAAAAATGACAAGGATTTAAACAAGTTCTTAGGAAAGAGTGGCTTCAACATTTAATTAAAATTTGATGTGAGGTAGTGGCTAAATTTACAAAAGTGTTAAGGAAGGCTCCACTCTCAAAGGAGTGTGAACTTCTAAAATGTTTGTGAATGTAGATGAGGAGCATGGGAGCACCTACATGTTCTGGAAAATTTCAGCTGTAACATTATACAACTGTTCTCTCTTATACTTTATTTTAAAGGAATGTATATTAGAAGTCTTGTGGTGTAGTCCCCTTTTCTGACTCCTGGAGCCATTGGCCAAGAACTTCATATCACTGAAAGAAGTATATGCATACTGGATATCTTGGAAAGCCAAGGAATTCAGTATCTTCACTATATCTTGCAAGCAGAAGATCCAGTAGTTCCTGGGGGCCTCTCATTGCTCCTCTGCAGGAAGGGTAGGATGTGTCTGGATATGCAGCCACACTCAAAGTGACCCAGAGACATTGAAACTGCACAGAGCTGGCACCCTTTCTTCCACCACCTGGCAGAGGACAGCTATGTTATCTGCTTAAGAAATACCATGAAGGTCAGAAACCAGCATTTGGCTACCTCTGTCATAATTGATCCCAAATTCTTTTTGCTAAGCAAAGGAACAAACATGCTTTTTAATAATGATAGTTAATCTGGGATGAAGTAATAACATATGTATCCCTGACAGTGTCAAGATACAAGAAACATGGCTATTGTGTTTAGTACAGGTTGTAATATGAGGGAAATAACTCACATATCCCAAGAAATTATACTTTTTCATCAAAATAACATACAAACATCAACCAAGCACAGAATTTCTTTATCTAAGACTTAAAAATAAATGATTGCTTGAATATACACCTGGTGTCTAAGCATTGGTGCTGGTACAGACATAGAAAAAATTGTTCTCCCTTGAGTGAAGAAAAATTGGATTTATGTCTGAGAATATTTACTACAATTGCTTCATTGTGATTCCTTTTCAAAAATTCAGTAAAAAGTGTGAGTGTACTTTCTGGTTTTCATTCTTTTATTTTTCCCAGTCCAATTTATTTTTCATTTGTTTTTCTTCTAATTAGGAGAGAAATTCTTCTGTCTTCTACTATGTCTCTGAAAGAACTAAGAAAAGGCCTGTTTATTTCTATTGTAATAATCCCTTTTTCATGTGGCTGTGCACAATGCCTAAAATGGTGAAAGGCTATGCATGTGGTGTCTGATTATATTTATTTTGACAAGCTCTCAAGAGATGAAACACAGAAATTACCATATTCTACTTTCTCATCTGAGAATTTCCAATTCCAACCCTCTTCTGCACCCAGCATCAGCTGTTCATTTCCAATAGTAGAACTTCAATTAGTTATATTTATTTATTTTGTAATGAACAAAAAGTTCTATTCTTGCTTCCTTAGGGCTCATGTCTATGGGAAGGGTAAAAGCACACAACTGCAGTTTGGGAGGGGTCCCAGGCACTCTGTATGAAGAGCTGAGAACCTCTTCCTACCTGTCTGTGTTGCTTTAAACAAACACAGGACTATGAAATAAATTCAGTTTTAGCTGAAAGTGAGTTGCCCTGCAATTTAGTGGGAAGAAAGGAGAAGAGAAAATGGGTTGTTTCAAAGGATGTTCCTGGGTGTGTGTGCAGGGAATCCAAGCATGAAAGGTCCTAGTGGGTTGTATCGCTTTGTACCTTGAACAGAGGCTAAGGGCCTTGCAAGTTAGTGTCTCTTACATGGAGATTTAAAGTACGCCTAAATGCCTAACATTTGCAGAAGTCTGAGAACGCATGCATTTACTGGTATTGAGTTGTTTTGATAGAATTTCTAGAGCTGTTGCATTTAAATTTCTCATTCAGCACAATCCTTGAATGCAAGGAGGATCTCCTTGTTAACGTGCTCTCAAATGCCTGCAAGAGCTACTGTAGAAAACTAGCTAGAATAACCTTCAAGTTTATTCTTCTTTTCAAGTCCACCTAAAAGTTTTGACCCTATGATCTGTTTTGGGCTAACCTACTTGCTAATTAGTGTGGTGTCCTTGTTTGGAGCAATTATCTTAAAAAGTTTCCCAACATGATTATCACGTTTAATAGATTCTCCGTTAGTCTTCACTGTACTCTACTCCTGCTTTACAACTCAATGCCAATCCTCCAGTATGAGTGGGAAAATATGGGGTCATAATGTTATCTTTCTTTTTCTTCTCTTCCTTTCTTAGAACATTCTGTATCTGAGCTTTTGCATGGATGACATTAAGTTTTTCCCATAACAGACTATCTATATATCCATTCTTGCTTTCTGCCAGAGGTTCCATCAATGTTATAAATACAGTAAAGAACAGCATGCATGCCCAACTTTCAGTTATTTCAAACCATGGTGGCTAAGATAATGGCATGTACTCTACTGTCTGCCACTTTGCCATAATAGAAACAGCTTGTAACAGGCTAAGAGGATTAGAAATAACTTGGAATTGCCAGTTGCAGTAACACAAGTTATTAATTTCCCTGCCTATCTAACCTTGTGCTGGAAGAAGAATTCACTTCCTTCAGTCTTCTGTCTCAGTGGAGGCAGGGGATGGAGATCCATGTGGCAGGAAAGATGGAAGGGTTATTGATGTTTTAGAAACCACAGAAGAGCCTGAGAGTGGAACGAACTTCCTGAGGGAGTAAGTCTTCTGCCCTCAAAAAGGTGGCTGGATCAATAGCTCAACTGAAGTTCATCTACACCAATGCATGCAGCATGGACGACAAAGAGGAGGAGTTAGAATCCATTGTGCAGCAGGAAAATTATGACATAGTTGCCATCGTGGAAATATGTTGGGATGACTTTCACATCTGGAGTGCTGAAACGGATGGCTATAAACTTTTCAGAAGGGATAGGCAAGGAAGGAGAGGTGGTGGGTTAGCCGTGTGTGTTGAGGAGGGTTTTGATTGTCTAGACCTTGATGATGATGATCAGCTTGAGTGTTTATGTGTAAGAATCAGGGGGAAGGCAGATATCATGGTGAGGATCTCTTATAGACCACCCAACCAGGGTTAAGAGGCAGATGAAATATGGCTACTGCTGTAAAAGACAATTTAAAATGTTTCTGTAAATACATTAGCAAGAAAATGAGTGCTAAAGAGTCTCTCCATCCTTTATTGGATGTGTGGCAAAACATAGTGACAAAGGATGAGAAAAAGGCTGAGGTACTTAATGCCTTCTTTGCATCAGTCTTTAATAGTAAGACCAGTAGTTCTCTGGGAACCCAGCTCCCTGAGCTCAAAGACAAGGTCAAGCAGCACAATTAAGCACCTGTAATCCAAGGGGAAATGGTCAATGACCTGTTTCATCACTTAAAAACACACAAATCACTGGGGCCGGATGGGTTTCAAGGGTATGGAGGGACCTGGGGTCTTTTCTAACCTAAATTTTTCTGATTCTATAACTCTCTACAGATGAATTGATAATGTGCTTGATTCTTACAGAGGATGTTATATGAACAAGGTGGAAGAATGCAACTACATGTATGCAGCCTCATCTACATCAGACTACTGGGACAGGGAATAGGGTCAGATCTGCAAAGGATCACACCCATAAAGCAAGTAACAGTTCCTGTTCTTATGAGAGATCATACATCTAAACAATATTTTATCAATCTAATCTGCTTTTCTTGCCTATGGAGAGTTTAAGTTCAATAATCAAATACTACTTTTTGTAAGTATAATCCTGGTGTGATTCTGGTGAAATAAATGGTTACATGTTATTTTTATTGAAATCAAACTCTAAAATCCTCTTACTGTATGACAACCAGTGACACTGATTGATTGCATAAACTGGAGAATTCCTGTTTCTCATGACATCCTTTCTAAGACTGCATTTCATCCCTGTGGGTAAAACACTAGACAGGAAATCAGAACATATCCAGAAAAAGCAACACTCAAGTAGCACATCTGCAGTGAAATACTTTGCATCCTTAACACTTCCTTATCATGTGCAAATACATCAAGAAAACACTTTAAAAATATACCCAGTTTAGTAGAAAAAGCAACATTTGATATTAACACAGAATATTGCCTTGGAGCTCTTGGAGTCATTTATCAGGAATGAGAATATTGCTCTTTTGCTACAGAGAAAACCCAAACTGTTGAGTGAGCAAATGATCTGCCCTGGAGCACATGCAAGGCAATAGTAAGACAGAAGTACTGTTAGAAACTGTTTCCTGGGATATGCTGATGTGCCCTGCTCCCTCTTCTCATTCTGAGGCGTCCATAAACTTTGTGGCTGCTTTTGTGGGAAAAGGAGGAAATAAAGCATAGTGTGTATCTTCATATGAGATAACCACAAAAATATGTGCTTACTTTTTTTTTTGAAAGCCTAAATTTGGCATTGACACAAAAGCAAACTGTCTCAGAAAATACATACTTGGAGTCCAACTCTTAAAATGACAATGTGACCTGTTCTTCCTCTGTTGGTGAATTAAATGGGACTAGCCAGATGGGAGGAAGGTCATGAATATACAGAAGAGAATCAAAAGCAGAGAAGACTGAAATTCAACAGAATTCTGCTGAACCAGAAGAAAAATCACTGGAACATGAAACAGTATTTATAGAGTTAGTAGCTGTAAAGAATAACAAATGTAGTCTGGATTCCAGGCTTGTCTGAACTGGAACCATAAATCGGTAGGGGGAAGTTCAAACTGTTTCAAGCAGAATCACTTACGCTCTGTGGATCACCTTTTCATTATAGAAGTACTTTCTTCCATTTTATTTACTAGTTTTGAAAAAAATCATCATCTGCTGTAGAAGCTATTATGTGATGAAGAGTGAGCAGTATTCATTTGTCTTGGTATATGCTCGAAAAGTGTTATCTTAGGATAATTGCATTAGTGTTACCCATTTCTGTGCTACACGAAGTGTGTGCTTCATGGATCCCTATGGCTCCTTCAGTGCAATCAGATGTGCAAAGGAACAGTTACTGTTCACAAAGAATCACTGAATTTCAACGTATATCACTAGCTGCACAGCCATGGCATTTTCTCTTCTTTTTTTGCAAATAGGGTATAAAATGCTAAGCTTCTTTATGTAATGAGATGGTAAAATGTCATCTTTAAAAACAACACTATAAGACTGGTTTTGAGTTATAGAATGACCAGAAAAACAAAGGAAAAAAAACCCAAACCCATACCTACAAAAGTAATTTTTTACTTCCTCTATATTCTCTGGGGGAAAAAAAATTCCTTTGAGCTGCAACCTTGCAGTCTGTTTCAACTCGAGGTGAATTGGTTCAGCTACTCAGAAGGTACAGGAGCTCCAAAATGGGTTTATAATGGAAAAGCTGATAGATCCTAAACTACAGCAGTGCACATAGACACTTCTAAAGGAAGTGAAAAAGTATTTGAAAGACTTTTTGGGGAACAGGTTTTGTTCCTTTGAAAGTGAAATAACAGTAAAGCCTTTTTTAATTCCAGCTTCCCCTGATGTCTCACTTCTAACTAGCTAATTAATTAGCTCTACCTGGTTGCTAATTAAGCAGTTGGAGAAATGGCTTTGAAAGAGAAATTAGTTCCAAAAGAAACAAGGAAAACATAATAGATGAGTTGTAAAGTATTAGTGAAAGGCAGGGTAGTAAAAACACAGTCCTCTCATATATTTCTCCTTATAAGCAGGTATTATAAGACCTACAAACACAGTGGTATTCGTTATAGTCATTACAAGATGTGGAAGTTCTGAGCTAGTACACAGCAGATAAAAATTAACTTCAATACTTAGAATGATTGTAGCTTTTGCAAAAAGCTGAATGTTATTTTTACAGCCAGGTAAGTGTCAGACCTACTCAAGTGGTTGCTAGTGAATACTTTGTCAAAAAAATCTAGGGTTTTCCCTTAAAAATCTTAACTATTTTTTTTCAAACATTTACTATTTGTTGTGTACTATTGTTTGATACTTGTGACTTGCTGAGCACTGAAGATTAATCATAAAGACCTTCCTTTTAGCACATGATGTTCATCCTGTGGTGGGCAGCTTGTTTCTGTGTCCTGGTTTTGGCTGGGATAGAGTCAGTCTTCTTCCTAGTAGCTGATGCAGTGCTGTGCTTTAGCTTTAGTCTGAGAACAATGCTGATAACACACCAATATTTTAGTTGTTGCTCAGTAATGCTCATCCTGATCAAGGACTTTTCAGTCTCTCATGCTCTGGCAGTGAGGAAGGAAGAAGCCAGTAGGCAGCAGAAACTGAACACCTGACCCAAAATAGCCGAAGGGGTATTCCATACCACAGTATGTTATGCCCAGTATATAAACGGGAGGGGAGTCACTCGGAAGGGCAGATCACTGCTTGGGTAGAGTTGGGTATCGATTGGTGAGTGACGAGCAATTGCATTGTGCATCACTTGTGGTTTGGAGGGGTTTTTTGCCTTTTCCCTTTTAGTTTTATATCCCCCTCCTTGTTAGTACCATTGTCTTTAGTAGTAGTTGTAGTAGTAGTAGTAGTAGTAGTAGTATTAATTGTACTTTAGTTATTAAACTATTCTTATCTCAGCCTGTGGGTTTTACATTCCTTTGCTTCTCCTCAACATCCAGCCTGTTTAATTAACTCTATCCCAGCCGAAACCAGGACACATGTCAGTAACATTTTTTTTTTGGAAGACACTTCTATGATGTCAGACCTTTTTTCCAGTCTTTTCTTGTTTGTGCTCATAGCCCAGCAGATGAAGGGAAGGTGGAGGATGTATTTTTTCTGGATTTTAGTAAGGCTTTTGATACTGTCCCTCACAGAATCCTTCTGGATTAGCTGTCCAGCTGTGGGATGAGCAGGCTCATGATGCACTGGGTGAAGAACTGGCTGAAGGGAAGAGCTCATACGGTTGTAGTGAATAGGGCTGGTGACCTGTCATCAGTGTTATTCCTTGGGGTTCGATTCTAGGGCCAGTCCTGTTCAATTTATGTAACAATGACATGGATTCAGGATTTGAATCCACCATTAGAAAGTCCACCCTCTTGGTAAAGAAATACTGCCCAATGTCCAGTATAAACCTTCCCTGGTTCAGCTTTGAACCATTTCCACGTCTTACCAGACAGTATAGCTCAGCATCTCCCTCTCCACTTCCCCTCCTCAGAAAGCTGTACAGAGCAATGAGGTCACTCCTCATCCTCCTGTTCTCCAAACTAGACAAGCCCAAAGTCCTCAGCTACTCCTCATAGGGCATTCCTTCCAGCCCTTTCACCACCTTTGTTGCCCTCTTCTGGATGCATTCAAGGATCTTCACACCTTTCTTAAATTGTGGAGCCCAGAACAGCACGCAGTAGTCAAGGTGAGGCCGCACCAATGCTGAAAACAATGGGATAATCACTTCCTTTGACCAACTGGTTATTCTGTTTGATGCACCCCAGGATGTGGTTTGCCCTCCTGGCTTCAGGGCACACTGATGACTCCTATTGTGCCTGCTACCCACCAGCACCCCTGCATCCCTTTCTGCAGGACTGCTCCCCAGCCACTCTACTCCCATTTCATAATTATGTTAGCCCAATTCTAATTTTTACGATCTATTGTATTAAGTGGGTTTGAGGAAGACGTAATATAATTTTTAGTTGCTTTCAACAGTTTTGAATATCTGCCCTTTAGGTGGTTTAAACTGAAGATTATGTGCTTCTCTAGATTCATATCAAATATCTGTAAGAGTTGCTAAACAGATACGCATTTTAAACAAGCTTAGTTGTGAAATATACGTGAAAGTATCTTCATGCATGAATTACAATATTATTAAGAGGAGTCTTGTTACAGTCATATAATATAGAGTGTTGCTTTGGCTAGTAGTCAGGAATTCCTGAAGAATGTAGTTACAGCTTTCTCCTAGTGTGTCTAGTTATCAGCAAAAAACAGCTGGAAAGTTGTTTTCCTGCACCTTTTGTCTGAGTCTTTCTGAGCTGAAAAGGGTTTTATACAATGTTTAACTAGAAGGAAGATTAGATGATTTTAAATCAACCAGACTTGTGGTGCCTTTCATCGCTTCTTCAAAACTTTCCTTTGTAGCTCTGCTTATTCTGCAACTCAGTGTCTTGGCACACTGGTTACACGAATGGCTGCCACACAGCTTACTGTGGTCATAGTCAGTTATCTTCAGATGCCTAAGCTGAGCTGTTGTTCCAGTAGATGTTGCAACACCTAGTTGACTTATTCTCAAGGATTCAGCATCACCAGCTTAAATAACTTATGTTAGAATATGCAGACGTATGGTCTCACACTGCTGAAGATATGCAAGAAAGAGGATACAAGGTCAATACAGCATCAAAATTTAAAATAAACAAACAAAAAAATTTAAAAGCTATTGTACCAATATACTGTCTTTTACCCTTCATGAATGTTTTAACTGTTTTGCTACGGATTTAATATTTTCCTATTTGGCTAGCTTATCAATGGTGTCATATGTTAGTACCTTTTTTATGGTAAAATCTTTTAAATAAAAAAAAAAAAAAATCAGAAATCTTGGTATCAAGAATTTTTGACCTGAGGTTTTTAAGGTACAGATTCTTAAATATAAATAAGTAGGGATTAAAACTGTGGTTCAATTTTAAAATGGTGTTCAGGGACAGACATTCATGCAGGGACATTGCAAAGCACCTTAGCTAAGACAGTAAAAAGTGCACTCGCCTGAACATTAAAGATGGGCACATAAGACAGAGAAAACGCTCCAGGAAACATCTGTTGAATCTAATCTTGCACTTGCAAAGGTATAGGTAAAGGCAACTAAGTTTTTGTCAGAAAGTTAGCTTAAATGACAGAAATTCTATTACTGTGCCCATTGAGATGTACTGTTGTTTAATTAAGCATTTGGGTGCACATATCTGCATAATGCCCCTTAGAAAAGGAGTGCTCTGGGGCTCCTTTTGCAGCTATCTGTGGGCAGTCTGAATACAAGCTAACAGAGTTCACTTCTGTCCAAACCTCACAGACTGGTGGTGGTGCTGTTGACTGGCTTTTATGTAGCATTTATGTGGCTGGAGCATTTTCCTAGGAGGCAGGAGACCCAATTTACTGTTGGACTCAGCTTAAGATGACTCTCTTAAAACAGAAAAAAGAGTCTTGGCTCCCTGGTCAGTCTGTTGTCATAGGCTGAGCACAGCCATGACTAAATTTCATTAAAGTGTCTGAGCCGTAGTTCATAAAAGTCAGAAGTGAAAACAGATGATCATGAGACTGGGGAAAAAATGTGAGGTCTCATTGATCTGAAAAATGAAAAGATAGTATGGATTATTATATACTCTCAGACATTAGCAATTTGGGATTATACTTCCATCTGCAGCCATAGTGAAACTTTGACCTCCCTTCTCTCGCACGTCGGTTACATTCACAATATTTCCAACTGCCACAATGCCCAAATTTGACTCGAAAGCACGATCATTTCTGACGCTGCTGCTCACTATCATTCTTCATATTGACTGGCAGAAGTTGTAGTTGTTGGAGTTACCCCCATTTGACATCTCTGTCCGAGAAACACCGGAGTGGCAGCAGCTCTTGTTTCATGTTGTCTATAGCTATGCTCCTACTGGTACTTTGCGCTCCAGAGAATTTTCTTGCTACCCTCACATGAAACTCACTGCAATTTCACTTCTACATATAAATGCCAATGTTATGTTTTCAACCAGTTCAACAAGATAAACTTACAAACAAGAGCAATGAGTAACTTAAGCTTTTCCTATATCAAGTAAGCAATAAAATGAGCATAAGTATTACCATGCTGAATTAGACTTGGGCAGTATCTCCTTTGGGATTTTTTTTCAAGGTAGCTATTTTGCACATTGAGCCAAATACCTCTATGGTGTATATTGGGTATGTTAGTGATGAAAAAAACTGGCCTAGCTCTCCCCTTAAGAAACAGAACCAAAAGCATATCCAAAATTGTCTTAAATATGATGTTGAAGTGCAGAAAACACACAAAGTAAAAATAAAACCAGCTATACCTTTCTCAAAGGAAAACAGCCAATTAAAATTATGCCACAGAATAAAAATAGTTCTTTGTTCTGTGTACATTGTGGAACTATTTTAACTGAGCAACATTGTACTGCTTTTGCCCTACAAATAAATACATGTATAATAGGTAAATTTATTAATTTTTACGTTTGTTGTTTTAAAAGCAAAAAACATATATAAAAAAGAGAAATTATTAAACGAGTAAATATTTGCTTTGAGGGCAAAAGCAATATAATATTGCTCAAAGTAAGGGTAATGTTTTTCCTGAATGATGAAATAAAAGTCCATATCTTTAAATACTATTGAGAAGAACATAAGAAGCTGAACTGACAACACAAGACTTCTGAACACCTTTGTTTTTTCATACTACAGGAAAGTATATTTGACAGCACTGTAGGTCTTCCAATATTGCCCCATCATTTTGTGACTGACATGAGGAGAAACCTGGCAAATTTCTTTTTTCCAGCTACTGAACTAAAAAATGGTCACAGCTTTTAGGCACTGTCAGTTCACTGGATTCAAATTAATGGAATAGTAGCAAAAAGGTATGAACTTATCATGACAACATATAAAATACACATTTTAATTAATTTTTCTGATTTTTTTTATATGCTTGTTTCTTTAACATAACACAGAGATGTTTCATCTCTTCTCTTAAGTAAACAGGAAAATGCAGACCGTACTCTGACATTCTATTACTGTTTCAAAGTTTCATTGAAATCCTCATTAAGACAGTAAATGTCATTGTAAGTTGATCTACATGATAGCGTGCCATTACTGTAAGAAATCTAGAGGGAAAGCTGCTCTTTTAGTTGATGAAAACATCTTCAAAGCTCTGAATTATGATGGAAAAGCAACACCTCACTATTGTTGAAATCCTTTCTCAAGTCACCTTCCAGATCAAGTACTGAATTTTCCAGCCATGTAACAGCTAAACAGGTGGAGAGATGAAAGTGCTGCAGCTGGCCAGCCATTGCACTAGTTTGTTTCCGATTCCTTTCCTCTCTACTTTGTTCATCTTATTTTGTTGCAATATATTGGCTTTTTAGGGAGTATGCATTTTTTCTGGCATCAGCTTTTATTAACAGAACTGTGCAGGTTTGGAAAGCATGGACCTGATACTGCTTCTCTAAATGCATGGGAATTCCTCGGAGGCTCTCCTAAGTAATGACTTGGCTAGATCCTGCTTAGCTAATGAATTCTTTCCAGATTACAGCCCAACACGTCTATCTCAGTGTTTCCTTATTAGTTTAAGGCTGTGCATAAAAGGCCATCAAGCATATTAAGAAGGCTACAGAGGATCACAGGTTCCAAGCTGCTCTGCTAGAGATCTCGTTTGAGTGCACCCATAAAAGGTCTGAATAGCTTTCTCTCTGACACACGAAAGGTGTATAGGGAGGAGGGACCTTCTTGTACCCTTGATGCATGCATTTGTCTGGCATCTGCTCTCTCTTTGTTGTAAATCACATTTGGGGATACTTGCCCTTTCGGGGTAGAGGCCACACTATGATACATTCAGTGTTTGTACTACTAGTGCCCATTTGTTCTCTTACAAATGATTTTCTCATTCCTTTAAAGGCTTTGTAATAAGGTAGGCAGAACATTAGAATGCAGTTAGAGTGAAGGATGATGTTAAACCCTTTCTTTCAACAGAAGCATTTCCATTGGCTCTAATTATTCGTTCAAACACTAATGCGCGTGTGTGTGTAACGATGAGAAGCAAAGCTATTCAGATTTCACTTTAATATGCTATAGATTTTACTACTTCTATCGGTTGTTTTTTTTTACCACTTTGAAAACCTTCACAGGCTTCACTTCAAATATATTTGTGGTGGCTCCTCTGCTGACCCTGAGCAGGTTAATCTGGCGATGCATGTTATATAATGTGATTACAGAAGGTAAAACCAGGCTAATAAGGTACAGTGTGTGGAGTTCTGCAGTTGCTTTGATGTGTATCTTTCAATTTTCAGTCTTGCCTCTAAAAAGCAATAAAACGCCCTTCAGTTCCAGCAGTGCTTGTACTCCCTTTTTCACATTGCCATGTTATTCTAGGCTGACATGCACCGTACCTGTCTTGCTTCTCACAGGCGTGTCCCTTTGGTCTCTTCAAAGTTATGAATACTTGAGACACTCCTACAAATTACTGTGCTGATTAAAAATCCTTGATCATATTATCTTTTAGCTTTTAAATGTGCTGTCAAGCAATAGAATCAGAAATATTGGGCTGCTGTGGTTATTTCATATTAATTCTTCAAGTTCAAACGAAGTGTCAAGATGACTAAGTACAAGGGATTTTCAGAATGCTTTAATGTTGCCTCATTTCAAATCACTTCATAAGCCGCTTGGTAATGAGCTCAATAAATTCTACTGGAAAAAAAAAATATGCTCACTATCAAAAAAAAAAAAAGGTAGGTTGCTATTTTATAATTAGCCCTCTGGACTTGTGGGAAGAAGTCTTATTTCCTGTTTGAAAACCACTTTGTTAGTGCTGTGATGTGGAGATGACTAAATGAGTATGAAATATTATAATTAAGTACATCACAAGCTGTTTATCTTATCAGCAGTGTTTTTCTTTAAAGGACGGCTTGTTGACCACTGGTGTATTATCACAATTTTACTCTGTTTTGCCAATTTAACAGACAGAGGCTTACCAAACACTGCAGAAGCAAAGAATGGCGAAAAGGCAGCAAGCAAACATAACTGAAGCTTAGTAGCTCTTTTTTGATGGAGCAGGTATCTTTCCATTTGCTCTGAGCTCTTTATTCACCAGACAAAGTGAGTTTCTGAATCCTCTTCTAAAGATGATGAAAAAGTGGTCCATGGATGTTTCGGAGCTGTAGGTCTTTGCATGCTCAACTGAGCAGTCTGCCTTTATCCATGACAGAAGCAGAAAACCAGTTTGACCGTTGTAAAAATGAACCAGTTTATTATTGATAAGGAGCTGAACCACTGGGCTTCCCCTTGCTCTCTGCTGTTATTCTAAAGGCTTTCTATTTTGATAATCTTCTGACCTCCTATATTTCTTGTATTAGCTAAGCCAGGTAGGATAGATGTAGCCAATAACACACTTGTCTATAATGTTAGTGTGTTTCTTGCAAGGCCAAGTGTGTTTCTTCAAAGACAAGTGTGTTTCTTCAAGGACTCTTGAAAAGTCAAGTGGTTAAGAATGCTTGTATGATTTACATGAATTTTGTACAGGTCAGGTCCTATGAGTATGGGCACCAGCTTTTCTGTGCATAATTCTCCAGACAAGACCTATGTATTTCTAGTGCTTTGCTGTATTTCCTCACAGCTGTCCTGGTTTCACAGTTATTTTGTTTACAATGGCAATAAAATATGGTGCCAATCTCTTCAAGCTTTTGCTAAATAGCCTTTTGCCAAGTTATGAGGCTCAATAGGTGTATCAGCATGGCTCTGTGCTTGGGCTAATTTGCACTTCTGAAAGGCAAATTAATATCTCTGCCCACTGCTGAGCTGAGCCATATCCTCAAGTTTATCTGATTTACTGGTGAATCTCTGGCAATACCATCCTGAACTACTGGGACATCCTTCTCCATGTGATTGTTCATGTTGTCTAATAGATTTTTGAGGCATGGCTTCCTGCTGCAGGAGCTGTGCTCCCAGTTCCCAATTATATTACATTTATCCATATGTCTACTCATTTTACTCTTCACGTATATTTCAACAAATGTGCCAGCTGAAGAACTCGGACTGGTATGAAGATTTCCACATTCACCCTTACAGTATTTTTTATTCCTCTGGTAGCAAGTCAGTTTTAATTTAGCAAGCACGGTTTATAATCCACCAATGTAGTATTCTTTAGGAACTGGAGTTAATATTGCTGGTCTAGGAGAATTGCTACTGTTTATTTTAATACTCTCTTCTAAAACTTCTCCTATTGACATTTAGTTTAAGATAGTGTTCCCCCAAAATATAGATTACTCCTCCAATGTGAAGATGAATACTAAGAATTTATTTAGTATTTCTGCTTCAGCTTTATGTTCCTTGGTTTTTTGGTGCTTTCTTTTGTTTTTTGTTTTGGGGTTTTTTTGTTTGTTTGTTTGGGAGTTTTGGGGTTTTTTGTACCTTGTTCACATCTGTCATTTTGCTGACAGTCTTTCCAGTTTAAGTATGTTTAAAGAAAATATTTAGTATTATTATTTCCATGCCTTTATGAGGAGTTTCCCATTATTTTTTCTTGACTGTTGTGTGATGGTTTTACGTTCAATTTGCCAAATTTTATGGTATTTTTCTTCTATTTTCTTCCTTTAGACACTTTAAAAAAAAAAAAGTTTGTCTTTTTAATTCTACTTTGCTTTTCCTCATTTTTTTATGTCAGTTTGTTTATTCTCTTTTAAAAATCTTTTTTTAAAAGCAGTATACAGAGTAACTACTCTAAGCATCAAACCCAGCGGCTTTCAGCAGTCCCCACTCACGTTAAGTATTCAACATTTTTATTTCCTTTTAAATACTCTTAACGTGTTAACTCATTTTTATAAACCACCGTGTTTAAAGACAGATATTACTGAAATGCATAAGCTTCTTTGCTTCTCATTCTTACAAAGATACTGCATTAGAGTAAACATTTATTATTATTGAGGCACGGCACTTGATTTGCACCTTCATATCGGGTTGTACACGGTGCTCAGTTTAAATCAATAACGTCTTGTCTCCCTCCTTAACAGTTCAGACTCCTTTAGTGACCCAGGCTTTAGCACTACAAATTTAATAAGTCAATTGAAGGAATTAGATTTGCTGTTTGGGGTTTTGATCATGAACATAATTTCAATTTATTTTATCTTATGATATAGTTGGTAAACAATTCTGTACTTGATTGTTTTAATGGACTTTTCCCCCTGATGTATTCATTAGAGCTGTTTGAGAATGGACCATTGCTCCTTCCAAACAAGCCTCAAGCCTCTGATAATTGCCTGTTAAGTGATGCATTATGGTAAAATAAAATTTACCATACTGCACTATGTTGATCTCAGAGTGATATACATTGTAGGAAAAAGCCTGTCTTGATGGCAGGTGATCCACACCTGTGCCCTTAGGCATGAGATCTGGATACATTCCTGTCTTTGTTTTTTATAATAAAAAATTCTGTAAATGTTCATAAAATTATTTATCCCTTTTAAGCCTCCAGCCACAGTATTTGGTGATGACTTCCTGTGCCCGTAAATTTCAGCAGTTGATTCTGAAATATTTGAAATAGTTCTTTTATATTTGTTTTACTGCTTTTGTATATGCTGGCCATGAGTTTAATTGATTGACAGCCTTTTCTTGATATGCTTCAGAGTGAAAAAATAAGTGAGGATGAACTGTGCATATAATTCACCCGCATATCTTAGGTAGTTTTCTTTCTGTGATAGCCTTTCATGAACTAAACCACCCTGACTTTCTCAGGGTCCTGAGTGCACTGCCATGCTCAAATTGCCCTGACAAGCCTGTAAATATCTTTTCTGCAATCTTCCTTTATAAGATCTTCTCCTCCTACTTTCTGCAATATCCACAAAACCATCTTCACCTCCATTCTGAAGCATGATGTAGATATCTATAAGGACCTGTACATTGACATGATGCTGTCGGCTGGTAGCATAGTCTATCCCAACATTGCTAACAGTGAGCAGAAGCAGATCATGTTTTTAACACTGAGCACAATGAAAATTAAGGTCATCAACGGCATGGGTTCTGATACTCTGCCTAAATTGTAGAAACCATCCTGGCTTCCCTTTCCACCCTTCAGCAGGTGTGAGTCAGCAAGCTGGGGTTCAGTAATTCTCCAACAGAGCATGACTACAAGGAAAGATGATTGCAGTTTGGTCAGGACAGTTATAGCCTCTTGGTGCTCAAATGAACATGACAGATTTTTACCATCGCTATTTATACACTTCTCTCTACCTCTACCCTTATACCCATAAAGCAGGATTCAGGTGCCTAAACTTAGGTGTCTCTAGCTGTTGGTGATACTTGCAACATCTGCATGGGCGGGAGGCTCATGAAACAGGAGACTTGTGTCCTGGAAACCAGGTATGACACCCTAGGTTCTCTAACACAACTCTAGGGTACTATGCAAAAGTAACTAAAAAAGTGAACTGACTCCATGATTCGTGGTAATGACTCATAAGGTCATAATTTAAGCATCTAAAATTGAATTCTCTTCAGCCTAAGTGAAACAATCTTCGTGCTTTTTATAGTTGTTGGAGAAAAATAAGCATGTCCAGAAGCCAGTTTTTATCTTGCTCAGTTGATTAAATTGCTGAAGTTGATTACCTATTCCTCCTCATTGAATATAGAAGGAGTCAAGAGGGGCTAGCTTAGTCTTAAACTGATAATCTTTGGACATATTTAGAGAGATTTAGTAATCAAAACACAGGCTTCTAACATCATTTCGAATGAGTTAATGTATCTGAAACCTTTACAGAGTTGGCAGAAATAACCTACAGAGTACCCTCAGACCTTTGGGGTAGCGTCTGGAAGCTGGGTGTGGTACTCCAAGCTATGTGAAATGGCACTTGATGGCACTTTTTAGGTAACAGAATCACACGGTGTGGAGAGGTTCAACTTCAAATTAAGGCACAAAAGTGCCTTACACACAGGGGTATGCATATGACCACAGATACCTGAACCATCTTTGTAGTCAAAGGAGAGCTGATCAGTTTGATCACTGAAACCCTGAGTGCAATTCAACTCACTCTGGAATAGACGCCTCACAGTCCACAATACCACAGGTCTTACTGAAGGGAGAAACCACAAGTTTACACACTGAGCTAATACAGGGAAGCATGGAAATAAGTTCATCTTTGCTAGGAGAATTTTCACTTTGATTGCTGGGTTGATGACAGTTTATTTACTTAAATACTTATACACTACCAGCTTAATCTTTTCTTAATTTAAGCAAGAGTAACATAAACATAATAAAACATAAAAAATATGTTACTCTGCTGATGTCTACCGTGATGCTTGTCCCAAGTTTGCCATGTGAAACCATGAAAAGCGGAACCTTAAGCTATTGTATGTATGCGGGGTTTTTTTTCAATTTCTCTGTACACTGCGAGGGATTTTAAAGCTGATTCAAGAAGTTTATGAAACTGAGGTCTACCTGTAGAGATAGTTGAATCCCACTCCTAATTGAAGTATGAGGGCCTTGAGGGCTCAAATTGCAGCTAGTGACATTTAGGACAGGTAAAAGCAGTAAGGGTATTTGATTGTAGAAATATATTACCTAAGGCAAGTTGTGGAATTTCTATCATGCAAGGCTTTAACAAAAGGTTAGACAAATGTTTATGTGGAGTACTTGAGCTATAATTTACTTCCTTTTTGGCAAAGAGATGGATTAAATCAGCCCTTCAGTGTCTTTTCCTGTCTTGTTTTCTTTCAGCTCATATGAAAGAAATTGCTTATTTGCTATTCCTAAGTGGGAGTGCTAATTAATTTAGAAATAAGAAACAAAATATAGAGATTTTAGACCAAGATAATCAGTAAAATGTAGCAAGTATGTAAAATGTAACAAGCTGTAACTTTATCTTATGAGTGTGATTATGCACAGAGTGTATAAATCATGATCAATGTGAATACAGAACTTAGGAAGATGGTTTTAACATGTTATTACTAACCAGAGGAGAGCATGAGATTCTGTAATTAATAATCAAATTCTTTATGAAAACAAGCACACTCTGAACATGCCCAACAACAGTTTTCCATGGCTTTTCCATAGGTAATCAAAACAATTCTTCTCAAAACCCATGATACTGTGTATGTATAAGCCAGATTCCGCTGTCCTTACTGTCACTGTTAAGAGCCACATTTACTCTATGCCATAAACGCTATGTACACCAAATGACTTCCTGTTAATATAAGCAAAGATAGAAGGATATATGCTGTGGAATCTTACCCTGGTTCTTTTTTAAAAACAGTTACTTCTTATTAAATCAGTCGTTTACTGATAGCTAAATCTGAGTTTGTGTACCTGAAAGTTAGCAATGATTCTGTTTTGCAAGAGAGAGAGAATACGTGAATTCACTTCACTATACACAGCTGAGGTAGAGTTATACTCTCTAAGCACCTGCCCTCTGGTAATCTCTGCTATCAAAGTAAGTCGGAAAGTTCAAGTCCCATTTTAGGCAATAATGATTCCACTGAGAAAGTAAAACTCCAGAGGAATAAGGTTTTCTTGAGAAAACTGTGGCTCTAACATTGTAAGTTTTATATTGGGTTTGGAAGACAATAAATTGTATTTGTCATTTTTTCTCACTTGTGTTCAATATGTATTCTCTTTTCTCTGCTTG
>JANHGB010026894.1:0-34748 GCA_026283785.1 Coracopsis vasa
CCCCCCCCCAACGGGACAACAACAGATTTAGGAGAAAGCCCCTTGCTTTTAATCGTTCTCTTCCTTCTTTTTTTGCTGGTTTTGGGTTTTTTTGGGGGGGAGTGAGGAGGGTTTGTTACTATTTCCCAGCTTCCCTGGTTAACGCCCTTCTTCTTCCCTCCATGAGCTACAGGGGCGCTTGAGGCCCCTGCACAGTTTGTGCCTGGAGCAAGCAGTCCTGCTTCGTCTTAGCTTCCCTGACATCTTTTAGTCTATTGACAGCGTCCCGCAGCTCAGCCCCTGCTGCAGCAGGACCTCCACCAGGGAGCACCAAGTGTAGCCCTGCCAATTGTGCACCCTCCCCTCACAAGACCAGTGTAGGCACCCTCTACACTCCGAGCTCTGCGCTGCAGCCTCCCCTCTCACCGGCTCTGTTTGGGTGCCTACGCTGGCCACCGCCGGGGCAGCCAGAGTACAGCTCCCAGACCGGGCCCTGTTCATAAGGCGAGCGCTCACCATCCCGCACTACCCACCCTGGTCGCTCGCGCTCCCTGGGGCAGGTTTTCACCCAGTCAGCGCTGGTGCCGTCCCTCCTGGCTCCGCCCCCTGTGAGTCCCTGCTCGCCTCAACTGAGCTGCCGGCTCCCGGGCAAGGCCTGTCGAAGCCTTGAGGCTCCCTCGGCGGCTGTTGCCGCTCTGAGTTGAGGCTTGTGGACCCTGAGCTTCCCCCCGCTCAGGTGTTGAAGCCGGCTTCTCTCCAGCTACTCACCTCTGCAATTGACCGGTAATGGTCGGTTATGCCCAGTTTAAATCTGCCACCGCCCCTCCTGACACCGCCCCCTTTGAGGCAGCTCCTCGCGTCAGCTGAGCTGCCGGCTCCTGGCTGGGCAAGGCCTGGCGAGGACTTGAGGCTCCCTCTGTGAATTTTAAAAAAAATAATTAAAAAAATAAAAAACAAAAATAAAGCCAGTAAGGGAGGCTGCTCCAGCTGTCAACAAACACAATTCCTTAATGACAATAGTGCAGAATAAAGAACCAGTAGGGTAACATCTGATCTGCACCCTCAGCCCACCCTGGTTATGCTGAGGCTGCTTGCTGGATGCACAGGGACCTGAGCAGAAGCTAATTGCTGCCAGGGCATTGCTCGACTCCTTGATTTTCTAAATATAGCCTTTATTCCCCTTTTACAGCCAATGGAAGAAATTGCCACTTTCAAGAGAAAAATAATTTTCGGTCTCCAAAGCAAAAACTAGTGGAGCTCTGCTATTATTTTACTCATTGCTAGTACTCAAGGACTGATCACAACTCAGTTAAAGTAGATGAGGCCTAGAACAGCCCTAATGACCTCGGTCTGTACAGATACGAGCCTGTAAACACTGAGGCAAACAAATAACCTTTGAGTTCCATTAGTCACAGAAATGAAGAGGCTGAAATGCTCAAGCACTTTCAGAATCAGACATTTTGCTGGTAGTCTTCTCTAAATACAGCATAAAGAGTAGGTCTGGAAGAGTGATTACAGTATTAAGTCTATTTTTTCATTCCTAAAACAGTGAAAAGCTTACCAGCAAACCCATTAAAATTGTTTTCATGGCACATAGTGAATATTCTGAATATATCAAGTCAAGGTTGCAGTTAAATATGTTCATATGATGTCAAGCTTAGCAATTTAGTAGAGAATCTTTACCTAATTTGATGTAATTGATGCTAAAGCCCTTTTTCCTAATACGCTGTTTGCGTATTCCTTTTAAATGAGGATAAGAAGAAATGGATTTGTAGAAGATGTTTTTAATTGATTCCAAAGGGAATACCTACCATGGAATATGCTGACGAGTTCTGTGGGACTCCAGACTCCAATCATTCAGCATCTATATTTTTAATGACAAGATGCTGCAGTGCTTAAAAAACTGAATTTCAGTGATAAACACAGATAATTAATGTCGTCTCTCTCCTAATGTCTTTACAATAACCACCAAACTTCCAGTTAGGGCAGGGCAGGGACCTCTGTGTTGTCTTAGAGACCCAAACTGCATAAACTTAGAGACCCGAACTGCATAAACAGCCAGTGGGAATAAAGCTGCTATCAAGATCTTGGAAAGCCTCAGTCAGACGCTGTGTGTTAAATCCTTGATTTTCAATCACAGGATGGAGATATAAGCACAATATATACAACATGCTGCATTATTTGCCACTTCTGGTTATTTTAGCATCTGTTCTTCCACAGTTTTCCTCAGTTCCTCAGGTTGATATTTGTTCAAAATTAAATAGGGGTAATCCTTAGCCAGCTTCATGGGTAGTCATTCTCTTTGTGCAAAGAATCCCACTAACTTCAGGAGAACTAGTTGTATGACTGAAGGTTGCTCAGAATTAAAAATGATCAGGCTTAGCATTTGTAGTGTGATTTGAGGTTAGCTTCAGGCAATAGGAAGCAAAACTCTTGGGATGCTGCTGGTGTTGATTCACTGTATAACAACTGGGCAAGAAGTTTAACAACAGAAGTTTAAAACAAAACTAGCAATGGTGTTATGCATCACATAGCTGTGGCATGATTTAGTGAACACTGTATTTATTACATTCTGTAGATTCATCTGTACAAACTGCATGTGTTTTATCAGAATATAAATGCATAAGAAGGAGTGTAGCCTATAGGATACATAAAGTAATCTGTCGCTTCTCTTCAGCAACAACAGGGGCTTAGAAGTATGTCTTCTAGTTTTGGCTACTACACTCCAAAAAGAACTGTCAACTAATTGTGGAAAGCCCTGAGGAGAGCAACAAAAACAATCAGAAGTGCAGAAAATATGATCTATCAAGAAAGATTGACAGAAGAGGGGATGTACAGCCTAAAGCAGAGAAAACTGAGGTGTAACACGGTAACAGGCTTCAGGAAAAAGTGAAAAGGAGACTACAGCTGCATGTGAGTAATTCTTATGATATACAAACCAGGGAAATGCAATAGATTTCTTGGTGATAATATGTTGTATAACTGGACTTCCTGAAGGAGAAGACACCTGCCAGAAATGGCAAGTACAGCAGATGTAGTCTTTTGGGCAGGGACACTATAAATGTAACTTCGCACAGACTTGTAGTGCTACAATTCTACAGTTCGGTGATTAAAGGATGTTACATAAATGTAAATTGCTTTTGTGTTGCTACATTCTCACTGTCCCTTATCAGAGAGATAAAACTGCTGGAGGTATGGACATTGTCTGTACATAGAATCTGTAAAAAAACTCCTATGCACTATGCACTATCCAGTTACAATGTCAGGATCCCACCTATCACTGCAAAGGTATACTGTGGTTAAAGAGTACCCAGAAAAACAGAGCAATTCTATGTAGCTTAGAAAGTAGGGCAAAATATATTGCTACTTCTACCTCGGCAAGGACAGATGGAGATGCACTCTATCCATACAGGCATAAGCAGAATAGTAGTGACCTGAAGCAGAAGGCCTGTTCAGGCTGTCTGGCTGTGAGTTCCCAGTGAAATAACAGTTCACTTATTTAACCCCTCATATCCAAAATGTTTCCAAGGCCTCAAGTATTAGTCAGGTAAAGATCAGACAGAGTGTGCCTTTAAAGGGTGAGCAGATGGGCACATCTGTTTGTTTGACAGGAAAACGTACGTGTTGCTTGACCTGGCAAACATCTCTTGATGCAGTGGAAGAGTTGCACAAAATATCTCAGACAATAACTGAAAAGCATTCCCCAGAAATAGCTCAATAATTTGGATATGATGGTACAAAGCCCACAAGAAAATAAGTTTGATAGTTCTAGCTCAGTTAAAAGAACATTGTTGAGCCTAAGAACTCTGCAATTATCTGTGCTACCTGTGCTAAATGACTGCCTTGCTATTTTGCTCATGCGAGCTGGTTTGTTTCTTTTTTTTCAGTGGAACAAGTTAAAGGAGAATACGCTATGATAGAAGCAAACCAGAACCAGCATTTTCAGAAGGTAATCTACCCATCAAGTATTTTCTATTTGCTCCTTTTCTCTGTCTGTGATGAGGATTCTAGCAGGTAATTGGGTACCTTTCTTGCCAAAGTGACAATGCAGAAGTTAGCTCTTACTAAGGCCTAGCAATGTGCCTCCAGTCTTAGCTTTCAGAATCATATCATGAAGCTAGTTTCAATCTAAGCCTCATTTCTTTTTTAAAAAAACCCTATTTATTAGCCGTTATAGTTCCAAAAGAGAGAATTTTGTCGTGTGCCTGACACTTGCGGTGAGATCTGCCTCAGCATCAGTAGCATCATTGCATAACATCAGGCGTTGCACAGAAGAGGAACACATCTAGCCCCATATCCATCAGAGGAGATTATCTTCTTTCAAAAAGACATCCTTGAGCTAGTACTGGCCGATCTGGTATAACACAGCTCTGATTTTGGTTGGAAATATTAGCTCTGGTTCCAAAAGTTGTATAATTACATTAATGTTGTTCCCTGCCTGAGGTAATATGCTCTGCCTCACTTCTCTGCAACCAGCTGAAGCACAGCACCGCTCCAACTGCTGCACCCAAAGTGGTACCCAATCCTGGCTCAGCAGTAAAAGCCTCATCTGTAAGAGTTTTTACAGTTTTCTGTTGGTGTAACATTTTGACCCACAAAAGAAATAGGCTGAGTTTGTAGAAGTCTAGAGTACCTAACTGTCCCTGTAAAATCAGTAGAAACTTCAACATGCTGAAAATCGGATTGTGTGCCCATATCATGAGGGCATCTGGAATGCTAGTCACGCAAGTCTTGCTTACTCACAGCACTGTCACTGGATATTTTTACAAAATCCACATTCTCAGCAATAAAATGTGTTGCTATGGGGCATCTGTTTATGTTTTTATGTGAACTGATAATTACACTGGAGTTCCTTCTGTCTGTAAAAATGACAGAGTTTTCCAGTGAGTCTACAAACGATTATCAGTTAAATGTAAAGATAATCCTGATTTTATATGAGAAAAAACAAACACATGGGATAAATCAGTGCAAACAGTTATCCAGGCTATTGCAAGGATGAATCGTATGTTTGGCATGTGTGACAAAATACAATTTGTCCCTTTATAACCTTGTAAACTCAGCTCTTCTCTGAGCTCAGGAGCCATATTACTAAATTCATCTGTCAGCTCTCAGACCTCATAGCAAACTGTCCTAGGCTGGGTGGATCTCAGCCTGCATTTCTCTGAGCAATAAATGCTAGGCAAGTGTTAGAAATATGACATCATTCAAAACAGATAGGTAGAGAGGTAGGTTTTATATGTTTGAAACAATTCTATTACAAATTCCCAAACCTCAAACACTGCAGAAATACACTACTTACTATGAATCAAAGAGCAAAAGGGAAGTAAAATAAAACAATCTGTAGTTGCACTTAACTAACTCACACACTGCAAACATTAAACCAGTGAGGCAAAATCCACAGGAACAGAGACTTTCTTATAGCCTGGCTTCTTAAATTATGTTTGATCATTTTGCCCCAAAGACACCCCAGCACTACAAGCTGCTGGTACAGATGCTATTTGTTAACTATCCCTTCACATTCCTTTGGTGAGCCCAGTCATACTTCGTATGATATTTGTCTGCCTCCCTTAGCTCATCCCTCAAACTCACTTACATAGAGGCTTTATGAAAATGCTACCAATGATCTCACAGTTATATAAGCAATTTGTGATCCTGAATTTTTGGCCCTGTGTCATGAACAGTCCCCCTGAAATTGAACGAGGATAATGCTTTTTTGTCAGAGCTGGCTTCCACATTTCACTTCCATCTTCCCAGGTTCCTAGGTTACAAAAAAAAAAATAATCACAGATTCACACATTCTTATTCTTGTTAGAGATTTCAATTTATGTCCAGTTCATTTTTCCTTTAAAAAAGATAGGGTTCTTGTTTTCTTACAGCTTCCCAACTTTGTTCTGTTCTGTGTCCAATGTAATTGATGACAGATTAATGCCCATCTGTCACAGTTCCACACTGTTCATTTTTAGTGAAAATATTCTGTACTTACTTTTCTGGGTGTTACAACCTGAAAAGAACCAAACCTAAATCCGTAATAATAACATTCCCAGAATCAGATAGATATCAATGACAAGTCAAGGAAGTATTACATATGCATATACATATGTGCTTTGAAACACCATGGTTGGGCAGAGTAGATTACCAATAGCTCTAGGATAAGTGTGTGCATAACAGAAAGCAACCACAAAGCTGGCAAGCAAAGACCTTGCAAATGCAGGATAAGAAGAGGACCAGAGACCAAATGGACAGGCACATGGATGGCCAGTAATACAGATGTGTAGCAGCCCGGTGAAGCTGCCCATAATGGACAGCATAGGTAAAGCATCTTTACGATCTATCTTTATTAACCTGTTGCCTTTATCCTGTACTTCAGAACCAAGTGTGCAGAATATATGCTCAGATCCCATACCCTGAACTCCTGTCTTAGTGCTGTGGTGGTGGCACAATAGTACTTAGTACTATGGTACTTACTACCATGAACATAAATGTGTTTTGGTACCTGATTGTGCAAGACTGATCTGGTTAACTCCTTTTGAAGACTGGCTGTTAATTCTGCATGCAGCAATTGAAGGAAGATGTAGGCAATCTACGAAACTGAATGTGACTGAAAATCTGTCATGAGTAAGGAAACATCCTCTACCTTGCTGTCATGATCTAGCTGCAATTCAGCCACAACAGCCTTAGTACCTAACTGAAACATTTGTCTTTTCACTTTCACCATTTAGCAATAACAGTTTCAAGTATTCAAACAGCCTATGTAATAAGGAAACAGTAGCCAAGAGGTAATAACCAGACCTGTAACAATAAAAATTGAGCAATGGATTGAAAGGATAACAACCTTTGTCTTGTCAACTTTAGGACACAGCAAAATGAATTCTTAACTAGAATCACAGATCTCACAGTGGAGTCCAAATTCATGGAGAAAGGATTTTTCTACGGATCATTGGAAAATGCAGACTGAATTCTTGATGTGTATGTGTTAATATAAAATGAAAAATTCAGTTACAAGAATCCAGGAAGTTCAAAAGATGAGCTATTTGGGTTTTGAGTATATAGTAGAATAAACCAGAGGTAGGGTAGAAGACACTAAAAATGAAACCAAAGAAACCAAAAGAAAGAAAAAAATTAGACAAAAGAATAATGACAAAAAAAAAAAGTAGAAGAAGCTGAAGATGAAACAAAAGGAGATCAAAGAAAATCAGAACCGAAGCCCAGAAGATGAACTATGGGAGTCAAAACAGAAGGTAAATGAAAATGAACCCAGGTAATGTGACACAAAAGGATTACAAACAGCAGAAATGCTGACGTTTCTAGAAAAACGAACATAATATTGAAAAAAAAAATAACCAGTTCGCACAAGAGGAAGCAAGACGTAAACCAAAAATTAAGTGAAGCCCAAGCTACTTTCCAAGTTGCAGAGGAAGAAAAGAAGAGAAATCAAAGGCAAAACCTGACCACATGCTGTGTTACCAGGAAACACGACAGTTTGAAAATATTTTTTAAAATACCAACTTTAAAAAATAAGCATCAAAAATAGATATTGCACCAGCTGTACAAGAAGGGAATAATTTAACTTGAATGGAGATGTCTGGTGTAGCCCAAATGACTTAGTGAGAGTCCACAAGAATATAATACACTCTCTTCACTAAGAAGAGAATGCAAATTAATAACACTAAAACAAGCACAAGAAATGGTAAAACTAGAGATCACAAAATTAATTTAAAAATCGAGGACAAATTAACAAATCACTGTTGAAAAAGAATTGGATGCCAATCATGTTAGAATAACCAAAAAAGGACCTTAAACAGGAAAAACATACAAATTCGCTAGTAGTAATAGAAGAATATCCAGGGCTAAACAATAAAGGTTGAATTTAAATTGATCAAGAGCCCCAGCAAAGTTTGTCTGGGCTTTACTTCCTCAAAAATGCAAAGTAATCCAAAAAGTAAATGTACATTAGGGAAGGGAACTTGACAGGTGGGAACTTGACAGGTCTGACAGTTCATTTAAGGTGCTGGTAAATTGTTGGTAAGTTGTTTCACACTGCAGAACAAAGAGCAAATTAAAATTGCCAAGGGATACACACAAGAAAAGAAATTACTGGGGACTGTAGCCAGGTTAGTGACTGAGAACACTGGGGAATATTTATAAAGAGTGTTTCAAAGTTAGCTGTATATGAAGGGCTAAACCAGGCTGGGAAGATGACTAAGCCCAGTAAACCCAGAAACCGTGAAACTGGAGAATTGTATAGATACTATTTGAAGAGCTGAAGAAACTTCACAAGAAGGACGTGAAAGTTAACAACCTACCAGGCTAAAAAGGGGAGTGGGGGGAAGGGAACTATTCAAATAGTAGCCTTCTCTAATCAATGACTGAAGGTTCAAAAAAAAAAAAAAAATCACAAGTGAAAAGGATCATGAGAAAGACTGTAATAGAAACAACTGTGTATTCAGCAACCAAGGTGAAAATGTTAGCCTTGTCCTAAAAGATATGGCAAAGAGAAGCACAGGATGGCAAGAGAAACAGGAAAGGAATAGAGAGAGGAATTAAATGATTGACTGTTATTCTTGAAGGGGTGTGAAATCCATGGAGAGAAGCCTACATATGTGAAACCATCATGGAAACCTGAAAAGTGTTTTTAAATTTAAAGAGTTGCATACTGCACAAATCAACTTGAATATTCCTTTGAACACCAATTTTTGAATTGTCAGCTGGAACATGTCTTGGGCAAAACCCATGCAGACAATGGATTAAAAAATATGTTAGTAGAAGGAAAGAGAGAGAACTAAGTACTTTATTGAGAAGTGTAGGGGTAGTGAGTGGGATATTAAATAGTGTAGATCTCAGATCCATATCTAATGTATTTTCATTTGTCATTGATAGGCAATGATATGATGAAAGCATTCCTATGAGGAAATGGAAATGTACACATTTCAAAATATAACAAAGGAGACCCATGTTCTTTCGGGCATCCAGTTCTTCATTAGTTTCAAATGTCATAAAAACAGTGGAAGAATCCATCCGGATTATTACCTGGCCTGTGTGATGTCCTAGTATGCAAAGCTTGTTACAGTTTTCCAAGCCTTAAAAGAAGTGACAATGCAGAAACATCTGCTTTGGAAAGTTTTGTTTCAAAAGGTTGCACACCCTTACATGCAGCTTTACAGCACTGTAACTGGGAAAGAGGACCCTTGGTGTAGTGTTAAATTGTGAATATTTTAAAATAATTATGTATAAGTTAATGGCCTCACATTTGTCTTTGGAAAATATTAAGAAATGGTAGAGGCCATAAATTCCCTAACTGTGCAGATGTACTGGTAATCAAAACACTACAAATCTGTATAATATGCAAGCATGTACCAATATAATAGAAAGATTCTTTTGTTTTCAAGGAGCTAATCGAGAAGCTTTAGAGATATCCAACAATTGTTCTCCTGCTTCAGGAAAACAGCAGCAAATATCCTTCACCATGAAGAATCACTCAATGCAGAAGTTATCTGTTTTGGTCTGGAAAAAACACACACTTGATATACTTTGTCATGCGGTATCTTGTCAGTTAGATCACACTTTGAAATTGAAAACCAAACTTTATCCAAAGATGGTTGGTGCACAGTGCACTCAGTCAGATGGATTCAAGACCATAATAAAATATATGATTCTGCCATTACAGTAATTGAAACTAACACACATGCTTTATGCTGGATTGAAACTACTGCAACAGTAGGGCCAATAGATGGAAGAAATTCCAGAAAAAATCTTATACCTATGTCTACAGTGAATTATTCAATAACAGAATTCCAGCAAAATTAAAATAAGATTGAACAAATCCAGCAAAATGTCACAACTTGGGCATCACAACTTCAGACAGTGAATGGTGATTTTTTCATGGGAATATACAATTTACAGTTCCACAGCATCTAAACTAGTACATATATTATTTCATCCACTTATTGTATTGTTAAAAATACAGGCTGCGATCCTGCTATGTTTTATTTTCAATATCTTCTATCCTACGTCTGGTTTATTGTTCTGTATACTACAATTATAATATTTAAGTGTTTATGAAAAGCATTTGCATATTACAGTAAGGTTACTTGCAAATAATTATCAAAAAGCCATTGTCTGTTGAGGCATTCAAAATACACTGTCCAGTCAGCAAACACACAGCAATAACAAGCCAACACAGATAAGGGAGTGTATTGTTTAGCCAACTGAATCATAAGACCACAGTTACCTGGATATGTGCCTGTAAAGGAAGAGATGGTTGTAACCTGAACAGAATCAAATTCAAACCCCTTAACTTTGTAATAATGAGATAAACACCTATAAATAAATGAAAATAATATGTTGCATATGAAACACCATGGTTGGACAGAACAAATTACTAGTGCCTCTAGGATGAGGATATATGTAACAGAAAGCAATTATAAGGCTGCAGCAGAGACATCCCTCCCCCCAAAAAAAACCCAAAAAAACCCAAAAAAAGCCCAACACAAAACAAACAGGGAGCAGAGACCTTGGAAGTACAGGAAGAGGAGGGGGCCAGAGACCCAGCAGTCAGGCAGCATTGCTCCATTGATACAGATGTTTAACAGCATAATGAAGCTGCCTAGAACTGCCACAAAAGCCACTGGTTGCCCTTACCCTGTACACATGCCCAGTAAGTGAGTAAGTGTTGTGTGCGTAGTACCTTTAAAGGGACCTGTGTCTTGGTGTTTGGTCTGAGTTTCATTACTTGCATTTGGCTGGTTTGGTTGCATGCTTTTGAGGACTGGCTCTTAAATTTAGATGCATGGGAGAAGAGTGGCTGAAGAGAGATTAAAACTTTGCACCTTTTTGTCGTTTGTTTTTCTTTGTAGTTTTTGAGGCTGCATGGTTCCAGAAATTCAGAATTCTGAGTATGAATGTTAACCTCAGAAGGCTGGTCACCTCAAGACAAGGATGGATTTGAAGAGTTCAGAGGGCAATATAAATGAAAACATTCTGGTTTAATTGGCTTTGGCACTATTCATCTAAGACTAATTTGTTATCTGTGTTAGGAATACTGTGTTTCTGGAGCATTTAATGTGATTGCAGGATGTTTTAAAACAACTTCCAATATAAAATGGAATCAAAGAAGGTTGTGGAGCTCTTCAGCAAAGAGAAATCCCTATTGAGTTGTATAAAAGTATGTTATAAATTAATATGAAGCATCTGAGCTGTGACCAAATGCCCATTGCTAGCCAACTTGATTTTGTGGTGGATTGATCTTTCTTCTTCTAAAGCTCAGCATTCATAAATTGTTCTGGAAAACATCAAAGTAATTTGGAAAGGTCTACAGCAGTATAAATTCCTCTATGCAAAATGGCTGTTTAACAAGATTGCCTCCTTGAACTTTTCACATGATTGTGAGAGCCACTTTCATTTACTAATGGAAGTTTTATAGCAGACTTTCCCACTACTCCCACATCTCTGTTTACTATTATTTTATGGAGAATACTTTACAAATTGGGTCTCTGAAACAAAGGAAGAGATGTTTGGTGACATTCCCAGTCTGCTATGGGACTTGTTAGCAGGGCTGCCCAAAGCACAGCATGTAAGAGAACTCCAAGTCATACGGATGGCAAAGTTGGGCTGCACCTAATGGCCCATCTACATGGGTGTTAATTCAACAGTTATTATAGTCATTGCAGAGAAACTCCTTTTGAGTTAGCCCTACTTACATTCAGATTAGGAAGAACAGAAGGCTCATGAGGAATTGCATTCATTTGTTGTGGTACAGACAGCATAAAGACAAGGTATGTGTGGTTAGGTTATGCAGTGATAGTGATAATTTAAGTGAAAAAGGAAGAGAGAGAATTAAGGAGTAAGTGGTTAGGAAGGCTTCATGTACCCAACTTCCAACATATTGTAACTGGATGAGCTTTGGAACTGATCAGGAACTGACTATTTTCTCAGCTCACCACGCTTAGAAAGTATTCACTTGGTATTTTAGGAAATGTCTCATATATTCCATCTGGAGAATCCCTTGGTAATTTTACGTTAAATGGTTGAATCCCCTCAGGGCAAGAAGTAAGGATGTTTTCAATTGCTTGATGAGAAAGAAGAGAACAGAAAGGAAGAAAAAATATCCGCAGAAGAGACAGCTAAGTGTAGTGTAGCATTTAGAAAAGCAGAATAGAAGTACAAGTAATGGAAGTGAAGGAATGATTTATTTATCTTTTATTTTTCCAAGTGATATGTCTTTGTGAAGTCTCTGTTGCAAAAGACAAGACTCAAGTTTGACTTATTTGCCATTTTTCATTTTATGAAGGTTTATATTTGGTTTTTTTTTCCAAAGATAGTACTATGCAACTAAAGATTTTTTTCCTCCAACAAATTATAAATGTGAATTAAAATAAAATTGTGTAATGGTCTGACTTTGGGCTGTGGTGAAAAGTCTCATTCTCACAGGCAAGCATCTTCCTTCAGAGCAGTAAAAAAAAAAAAAGTAATTTAGAAACATCTTTTTTATTTTTTCTACCAGAAAAAGTAGCTTTTGTTCTCAGTGACGTTCCAAAACTTCACAGAAGCTTTAGGGGGCTTTGTTATGAGTCCAAAAGAATATTTTGCACATTCCTAAATGTGACATGATGAACACTTCTCAACTTTTGAAGTTGGGTTATCCTTCTGAACCAGGGTCATCCAAGGTCAGTGCTCTATCCCCAGCAGTGACAGTGTGAAGCTTTATGATGAATCATTTCTACATATGGGATAAAAACATTAGACTGCATTTTTCTTCCAGATGCACTCATTAAATTACACAAAAATTAGTGGGAAAAAATCAGTCTTGAGATACACAGAATGTCATGACTCTAGTTGAGATGGCTTGTGCTTACTTCAAGATTGAATTTGGTATAGTGGTTGTACACTGCTGACTGAAAACTTTTGATTCTGGTGGTGTGGTTTCATAGCAGCAATCTTCACTTTAATGCATACTGGCATCACTGTAATTAAATTTAATGCATAAAAGAAAGCTAATTTTAGAACTTTTAATTTCTTTTGTTTCTGCATAAATGCCAAAATTGAAAATTTTAAGCACATACCTAGTAGGTACAGCAGGAGCCAAGGAACTAAATATGCAGTTCTATCTTCCAGAACCCTTAAATTGCCTACTGTTGAGGTACACCATTTACATCAAAAGGACAGAATTCCGGCAGAGTATGTTGTCATTCATTATTGTGGCAAGTGAGGAGATGCATGATCAGATTACAGTTACACTATGTAAATGCAAAGGATGAGAATAGGACCTCAAAGACATATATTCTGGGCTTCTCAAATAAAAGGGTTCCTAAATGTTATGCAAAATCATATGAGGCATTTAATCTTCTAAGAGATGTAAAGAAAATGTCTTCTACTTTATATATTTAAAGGGAAAAGTCCTTTGTTCATCACATTGGACAGAACTTTTATCCTTACACTGTCAGATGATAAAGGTATCAGCATACATTTAAATTCCTTACCTCAAAAGATGGCAAATGATGTATGCAAAAGAAAACCAGAATGCAGGAGAAATTTTTTACACAGTGTTTATACCATGGAAGAAAGTTAATGTAAAATATAGGTGTGGGGGGTTTAAGCTAATGACAAGGGGGGTTTAATACATGACAAGGTCAAGTGGAAAGCAAATTCAGCCAACTACAGGTGGGGTTTTTTTAATAAGAAAAAGTCTTTTTTTGAAGATAGAACTTTTTTTTTCTTTTTGCTTTGCTTTTGCTGATATTGATGGACTGTGAAGGTCAAGAAGAGATTGATCCACAGACGCCCGTAAAAGTTAGAAGTAATTTAATTAGAGTTGTCCAAATCTGAAATATCTTCTAATCCGATTATATACTTATTTCTTGAGGGACAGTATGTGAGTATCTATATTTGCTATAGAAAGATACTTTTTTAGCAATCTAAAAGGATTCAGTTATCAATTCTTTTTTTGAGAAGCAGAATGATTCAAGAAAAAAAAAAAAAAAGGAGTATTTTTCCATAGTTTAAAAAAATAAATTATGTTTATATTAGTTTCTATTTCAAATTAACTGTATGTATGTGTGTGTGTGTATTTGTGTATACTATATCTACGTTACCTAAAATAGTCTTGTATATCCCCAAATAATCGGAGATACTGTCTGTTAGATGTGTCATGTGATGATCCTTTTTAGTGATGTGCTACCTGCCTTATGTAGCTGGTGTGATTCATCATAACGAAGGACATACATACTCTGGGACATTTAAAGAGATGTAATTTTGTCTAACTGTCATAATTTAAAGAGCCAAAATGCTTTCTGTGAAGAGAAAGACTCATCCATCAAAGATTTTTAATCCCAGCTTTGCCATGGTCATCCTTTTAGGGTTTTAAGGGTACAAAATGTACATTAACTGTCAGTACAAAAACTGAGGTGGCTCTTGACAACTGTGAAAGCAAATGAGGCATTATGTGAAGGTGAATATGCTGCAAATGAGGGCAGAAAGGCTGGGAAGCAAATTGCAGTATCCACTGAAGGGCAGCACACTCTGCCTCCCAGAGCTCTGAGCTGCAGAGAAAGGTCTTCTTCTCACTGCTCTAGCAGAGTAATGCTACAGAGAGGTTTCTAAGGATGCATCACATGCTCTGATCTGCAGGTATTGAAGCCCTTCCTAGCACATTAGAACAGGATTTGTCTGAAAAGTGTTCAGTAGAAACCTTGAAATAAAGAAGGTTTGGGTGTACAGAAAGCACAGGAGTTACAGGTGAATTCCTTCCTCTCCCCATATCTGTTTGTAGCACCAAAACAGAAACAAAAGGATATTTTTAAGACATTGAGTTTTTTTTTTCAAAATGTCCCTCACTTTCATTTCTTGAATCAAAAGCCAGAAATAGCAGTGCTGAAATTCTGTGAGAAAGACCATTCTTGAACTTCTGGGAAATACCATTGTTATCTCTATAAAGTCTGTTGCTGTGAGATTTGGAGATGCTTTACTGACTGCAGAGATCTGAATGTTCTTTAGATGAGGAGCTGAAAGTTTGTCCCATTGCCAGATGCAAATCTCCAGCCTCTAATAGATTAGACTATTGAAGTATATTGAATATAGAATATTGAAGTATATTGAAGTATAACTATTGTAGAAATCTGGTAGGGTCTTCCTGGCATGAATGTTTGCAATACTGCTTTCAGAAGATTTATAAATGTGAATGGACTAGTGATGTTATCCAACATGGTTAAGATGCTCCCTAAATCAATGCTACCAATGAGTTGCACACAAATGGCACAAAAAAAATATTTTATCTTGATAAGTAAAATGTCAGAGATAAGAAGCCCTGACTGCAGTGCCTCCTGAGCCCTTTCTTTTTTACCTTAGATGAGCAACCAATACAAACAGAAATTAAGGTTTTACTTTACGCAAGAACTTAAGTTCCATGTTCTCAACTGCTTTGCTAAGCAGGAATGAGGTTACACATATAAAGATTTGTCTTACTACTAGGCAAAGAATTTAAAATTTGAAATTTATACCCATGTAAATCCTCTCTGCATATAACAGTTTTGCAAATCAAGAAATGAGCTGTGCTTTTTGGAGTTTGCTGCTTGCTGGAAAACAGAGAACATATTCTTCTGTCTCACTGCTTATTTCACTGGGCTATTGAATTTCTTGAAGAGTATTAAGCAGACCATGCACTCCTAATGATAAATATACCAGCTTGATGACAACTGGTTTTACATTGAATGTTTCCCTGGATGGTGCATTTTTTCTAAGCTGCTAATAATATGGCTTAGTCTCCCAGAGGGGGAAAAAGTACTTTCCTAGGATCTGTGTTAGTCCATACTGAATGAGGGCTCTAAGAGCAACCCCAGTGAGAAGTTGCACAGAAGCTGTTTAGTAAAAAAAAAAAAAAAGAAAAACACTGGCCTAAAAGAGTTTACACAGCTGTGAGTGATAAAATATAGCAGCCATGGCAACCCACTCTCCAGTATTCTGATAATGCATCAGAAATGAGGCTATTAGAATTATTAATTCACATTAACGGCTATTAAAACTACTACCTGCAGATTCACAGCCTGAAAATCCTTTTCTATTTCTAAGAGAAGGTTCAATTGCAGAAGGAACCTTTTTACTAAATAGGTGCACTGTATTGTATGCTAGACATTATGGGAAGTCCAACAGATAATAAAGCTCACATAGAGCTTTATGTAGCTGCTTTGTAATGCAAGGGTAGCAGATGTAATACTTTATTCTTTTAATGATGGCAAAGAACCAATACAGCCCAAATAGCAGTAACAATATCTGGACTCTTACTGGTTCCCTGGAAGTTAATACTAGAAATCCAACTTACTGTAGAGTATTTCATTAAATAGCAAGTGGCATACAAAATATCCTACTTAGATAGGTAATAAACAAAACCAACAGAAATCAGCAGAAAATCTGAGCCAGACCCATAGAAAGGTTTTGTAGAGATACTGCGGTGAGACTCAGGGAATCCCACAGAGATTTGGCTGCATCCTTTCCATCCCCCATTAACTTAACTCAAAATGCAATTGCATGCTGTTTTAAGTAAAAGAAGAAACACTATTACACCAAGGCCACAGCGGGAAATAATCAGGGGGAACAGCAACATGGCAGAGAAAGAACATTTTATTTATGGAAATGAGCAGAAAAAGTAACACGCAAGCTAGAAGCAGCCAAATAGGTACCAGTAAAAATAACAAACAAGCAAAGAACATGAGCTTGGATCACAACCAGTTTTTAGGAATTCACATCACAGTCTATCTCCTTTGAGATCCCATGTACCAAAAATGGATATGACATCCAGTGTTCTTTCTAAAAATTGTTGTTCTCAGAAAGAGAAAACAAGGGTGCCTGCAAAATGAAATTTAGCACGTCCCCACAGGCTAAACACAGCGAATGAAGTGGGCATATACAATGGGGCTTGAAAACCCTTACACTAAATGCTATTCTGAATTCTCTCTCCCTGCTTGCCATCTAGCTCAAGAACAGCCTGCATTCCTCAAGGACTTGGTTTTTTTACAGAGTTCCCTCTGTGCCTACAGACTTTTCTTTCTAATATCCATTTCTTATTTCCTGCAAAACTCTATCAATAATGCTATCAGTTAACTGGAAATAGATATTCATCCACCTAAGCTTCCTTTGGAATCAGGCTCTCAACAGACACCCTTCTTTTCAAACATGGTGGCAATTACTTTCCTAACAAATAAAAACATGGTGATAATTATGGTCATGAATTAGAAGACCTGGGGTTGATTTCTTCCTGAGGACATTCAGACTGACAAACAGTGGATATCCTGATGGCAGTCTCCCCAATGCTCTTGAGGCCGTGCCTGGAAAATTTTAGTTTAACTGTGCTACCAAAAAGCACCAGCTGTGGATGCACTTATAATGTTAAGGTGAACGTAAAAATTTGCATTAGTCCAGTTTGGCCAGAAAAATCAAAGACATATTAGCTCATTGAGCATGCCATAAAATGTTACTGATGGTCCTCACAAGAGATGACCAAGTATTAAAAATATTTGTCATTGACCTTATTTGTAAATGGGCTATGATTCTGTGGTATCAGCACCCTGCCCTTTTCCCATTTTTCCCATTTTTCCCATTTTTCCTCAGGCATTCAGACAAACACTGGTGGAGATGGTATTATTCATACAGATAACAGAATCCCTGCACAACCAAAGGGCTTCAGGCATGAACAAAAGTATTTGTTGTTTCTTTTTCACTGTTTGCTGTTCATCAGCTCAAGTTCATGTCAGCAGGATGACTCATGTGCTTCTGTTTATCACGTGTTTAATGCTCAGCTAAGTGAAGCAGAGCTCGCCGTGACCTGCAGAGCCCAGCTTGCCAACGGGGAGGGATGAGGAGAACAGCTCGTGCTACATGCGCAGCCCTTACATGAGCAGCTAGCTGAGCTGCCATGAAGGAACTCCAACATTGCCTCGTGCCATGGTGACTTCTCTCCCAGGTACCCTCAGGTACAGCCACACTTTCTTAGGTCACAAAAGTGTTGGGAAATAACTTGGTCTAAGAACTCGCTGTCTCATAACTAAATAAAAGGCCCGGCAGAAGTGATTTGTTTTGGAAAACACTGTGACAGAGGCCTGACCAAGTCTCACAGACCTACCTGCCCACCAAATCTTGTTCAGCAATGTCCTTGGTTTCCTGCCATTGCAGCTGCAAAGCTTCTCTGTAGCCACTGTGGGGCATGGAGAGCCTCAGCACAACCCTGCAGTAGCAGGGCCCATCACCAAATACCTTTTCTTTCCTTCTTTTGAAAAATCTGATTTTGATTTTTTTTCCTTTTTTAAAATTACGGGGCGGGGGGGCGGCGGAAGAAAATCTTTTACAAGGCAAAATCGTCTTTCTCTGTGCAGTTTGTGTGTAAGGGACTAATGAACAGTTATATTTCCCTGAGTCAGAAAGGACATTTTTAGGAAATATTTGAAGTGAGAAGCAAAAGAAACTTTGCAGGGACTGGCTGAGAGATCACATGAGTCAGAACAGGCAGTAGAAGATGATACAGAGTCAAGGGTAGGCAAAAAACACAGGTGGAGAACCCAAAAAGCAGGATGAAGGGCACAAAGGAAATAGTGGAGGTGATAAAATATTTCCTTTTTGGTTTTTCACACACCATGAGTACATTTGCAGGGATCATCAATGTGACATGATGAGTCCCTGAAAACACATATCCCAGAAAGCAGCCTTGTACTGGAAGAAGAGGAACAGCCAAAGTATCCAAACACATTATTATTCCTTATAAAGGTGTCCACAGTTTAATGAAAGAGTCCATTTTTATAGTAAAATTTAGGTGGAGAAATGCTGAAGGATACACGACAAAATCCTTCAGTGGGGTGAGGGAGACCAACTCAACAAATGCACGGGTTTTTCTGGCCATGACTCCTGGGAGATGCTACCTATGCCTCACACATTGCTGCTTGAAAGCTGCTCTGCAGAGAGAGCAGACACTTCCACAGCAAAACAGGCTTTTCCCAGGAAACTATTTCTGCTAACAGTATCATCTGACAAAAAGAGTTTAAAATCATTTGCTTCTTTCCGTTTTAATATTTTCTATATGTTTTCCTTCAGATCACCCCTTTTAAGTCACCACAAAGGCACAGCTTCCATACATTGCCCACTGTCTAAATAACTGCTTCTATTTTTAGTCATTTTGATTTTAACTTAATCTCATATTAAAATCTAAATGAAGGATGATTTCAATTTCTTCTTGAAGGCTGGAAGGAACAGCAATGTGGGACTGTACTGGCTGCAGCTTTAGAGCTTTATTTGGAAGGCTGCAAGGACACACTTTATTTCCTTATGGATCTCAAAGGCCTGAACTAATTAGTACTTATTAGAAAACAAATTAGAAATGCATTTTATTTCTCCATATGGTGAAAGCAGGAGCTACAGTAAAGAGATAAGATATCAGAAGAGCCGGGATAATGATTTGCAATACATAATTTCTTTGACTAATTTTGCCTTTTCTTTTATGCCTATGCATTCTATATGAATAGGTAACAACTTCCTTGAATGTATCCATTGTTCAAAATAATTTGTCCAATAATTTTTGCTATGTAGCTCATCTATGAACAATTCATTGATCACTAAAATCCAAAATCATAGTGCCAAAAAGTAATAGATAAGCAAATGACCTGTTCAGTTGGTTTTTGGTTTGGGGTTTTTTTTATATATATATCAGTGTGCTTAATTTGATTTTTTTATTTTCTGTCAGTTTAAGTTCTTCAAAATTAACTTAAAACGATTTGATTGCCAGTAAAATTGATATGGAAGAGAAAACAGTCACAACCAGGATTAAACAGAATTCACAGTTTAGACGTTATTCTCACTGTTTTGTGAATGTTTCTCCCATGATGTACTTTGTGTATGTAGAGGGTGATCCTGGCAAGTGAGTAAACACAGCTAAAGCGATTTGATTTTTAAAAGTTAAAGAATAGCCAGAAAAAAAAAGAGAGGAGATCCCAGCAGCTACTGTCAGAGACATCTTAACTGATACACTGTTTCTTTGTTTGTAAAAGACAGGAGCTTTAAGTATTTTTGAGGCTGGAATGAAGAACTAACTGTTCATTATGCCTTGAGTACATTAGAAATACTGAACACTTTGGTGATCTTCTGATATTGTGTCATCAAAATCCTAATGAAGACTCCAGCACTAACACCTGCAGAACACCACCACATAGATGGCTATGTCCTACTGATGTTGGATGTCCAAGCATCAAAAATTTTCAGCTCTTACCGCTTACCTCTTTTTCCTGAGTAGGACATAGTAGCCACAAAGCTAAAGCCATGCTCCTCAGCCCAATTCCTGACCTCTAACCTTAGGACTGGTTAAAGTATTGAAAGCTGTTCAATAAGTCCTAAAGTTCAGGTCTTTAATTTCCGAGTAGACTACTGATCAATAGGCATTTATATGAACTGTTTCTAGCAACCTGCCAAGCACATTTGTTGAGAAAGTTATGTTGTGTGGAAGTCAGTATTGCCAGTGTGCTACATGTGCTCTCAGCATGCCCACGTACAAAACAGGGTGCCTTAGGAGAGCCAGGGCAGAAATGCCAGATTTCTTCATCCCAAACAATTTCTCCCATTTGTCTGCTCTGGCCAATTTAAAAATGAGAAAATTATGCACAAATAGAAGTGAATAGAAATAATTATGTCTATATGCGTGCTAAACATGCAATTGCATGAACAATTGATTCCAAATATTCCTTTTATAGCCCCTACACCTGGCTGACTCTATACCATCATCTTTAGAACCTAGTGCATGGAGGACACATGCAGCCTAGTCCCATTAGTAAGACGTCTAAATCTTTTGGAAACAACCATAGAATCATACAATCATAGAAAAGTTAGGGTTGGAAAGGACCTTAAGATCATCTAGTTCCAAACCCCCCTGACGTGGGCAGGGACACCTCCCACTAGGTCATGTCGCCCAAGGCTCTGTCCAACCTGGCCTTGAATACTGCCAGGGATGGAGCATTTACCACTTCTTTGGGCAACCTGTTCCAGTGCCTCACCACCCTCTCATGATAATATGGAGGAATTGATTTTACCCCTGGATTAAGTGTTGTTGTTCACTATTTGCAGATTCCAGTCAGATGTAATCTGTTTTATTCTAGTGAGAGGAAAAGGCTAGGAGATCTGTTATCTTCCTTAAAATGCTTTTTGGCTAGAAAATGCTTCTAATTTGTATGATGCATTACTCCATTGATGTTATAGTACTACATGCTTAATTTATAGAAGCTGTAAGTATGCATGGATCATACGCAGTTTTTTAAACTATGAAAGACTTCTTGACTTCTTGTTTTTCTCTGCTGATTTCCTTTACTGAAAGGACAGCTCACCTTTCAGCCACCTCTTTTAACAGCACTTTGCTAATATGTAGGTTGCTTATAAACTCTTTTATCTCTTTGAAAATGTTTTCTCCAATATGTTTCACATTCAGAGCTATATTTCAAAGTGCCACTTTAATCCTTTTTATCTTTCTTATAACTTAGAGTATTGGTCATTACTTGATTATTCTGGTCACATTTCACTGTTCTTCACTGAAATCTCAATAGAGAAAGAATGCTTTAGGCAAAATGAACTCTGAAATTTTGTGTCATCAAAATCTTAATGTAAGTATATTGAATAGAGCCTACACAGCTTAACCTAAAATCATAAGAAACACATTCACATTATAAAGTTTGCGCCAGCACACCAATGGAAGATTTTTGTGAAAAAAGAAATTTCATTTCTCAGTGTTATTTCTTACCACCCTAGGTACTTATTAAATCCAATAATAAAATAAGTTTGAAAATATTTATATAAAATCCAAGAATGACAATGCACAGAAGATAACAATAAGAACTTCCCGCTCCCTCTTATACAAACCATAGTGCTTTTTACTGCCCATAAACTATTAAATAATTTGGCTTTCTACAATTATAAAATCAGGACATTGTCTTCATGTGCCACATTTGAATACTTATAGGTCATGATGACACTATAAAAGTTAATGTGCATACTCTTTTTTAAATACCATTACTATTCCAAGGAAGTAGTGCTTATCGTAAAATTATGTTTAAATTAAAAAGAGATATTAGCATGAGTTAAAGTTTCCTTTTCTCTTTCTTTCTTCTAATACTTTATCTTTCAAGGATCTTCAGAAATTTTCTTGTTTTCAAAACCAGCCATTTCTAACAGGTACTTCAGCTCATACTTTTCATTACGTCAAATCATGATTTTTGTAGAGGATTTTGTCTTCTTCACTTCACATTCTGCATTAGTTATCAAACCTGCTGCTCTCTTCTGGTACAGACCAATTTCTCACAGCTTAATACTCAAATTATTATCCTAAAATTCTTAAAATACAGTTCCACCATGGCTTAGCTACTTTTGCCGCTTTCAAAATCGCTACTTATTAAAGTTAATCATGTTAGAATGCTGGGCTTTCTTAACTACTATAAGAGCTTAAGTTTTTAATCTGACTTTTTTTTCCCCTCAAAAATTTCCAGAAAATTGCTAGGATTAAAATACCATAAAGATTTTCTTTCAGCCCATGTGAGGCTGTAACCCAGGTTGCTCAAAAGAGAATCAAAAGATTCCCATTCAAATGACATACGTGCAGTTTGATGTAAAAAGCACAATCTGTAGTACATGTATATTCACTCCATCAGGACATTTGCACATCTTGCATGCTGCAGTTAATAAAAAAGTAAGAACTGGGGGATTTTTATTACAAGCTCCTATTTCTTCCCTTCACCTTCATCCCGTATCTATGTCTTCACCCTTTTATACACCTTTGGAGTGTCGCTATAGGTGAAATATATAAGATCTTTAGGCTATGTATACCCCTAAGGGTACTGAAGGCTGGATCTCTATTCAGAAGGATAAAGGTGACCCTACAGGGAAGTCAAGCCAACCTACTTCATTGCAAGTAGTAAACTGGAGGAAGAGAGATGGACAAATGAGCTCTTAACCTTTAGTGCTCTCCAAAAAAAGAAGTGTCTCCACCTGTGATCACACATCTTGGACTGGAAGGGATAAATGTGACCTCTTTTCTGGTAATGTCAGCCATTTTAAGAAGCAGCAATTTTGAAGTTTGAGGAAGACTTAATTTTGCAACTTGGATTTTGGAACCCAGTTGAGGACAAATGCATTATATCAGTTATTTCAGATTTTTCATAAGAACTAATGATAGCACCTTTGCAAAACTATATAGCCATTGGTCTTCTTAAAAAGATGCATGCCTCAGCACTTGCAATTCTGTTGTTACCACATTGCTCCGCAATCTCCTTTCAAAGAGTCTTCAAGAAGGAAGATGAGGATATATAAACCAGTCTGGAACCTTAATCTATCCTTCATACCCTTTTTTCAGGTTAATTTGAGCTAAGAGAATAGGACAGATATTATTCAATCACTGATTGTTGGTTTCTCCTTAGCAATGGTCAAAATCTCAGATGTCTGTTTCAGTTTCTTAAATCCATTAGCAGGCTTTGATACCCATGGTCCTTGGATGTGATAAACAGCATAGCTTTTACGCTATCACTCACTTGAGTGATTTTGTTCTTTCCTCTCCAAATGTCAACTCCAGTTCCCTCTGAACTCAAATGCAGAACTGCTTTAGGCTTCAACTAAAACAGGTTTGGGCCCCAGGAGATAACAGTGATTTTGATCAATTGCTAATCTGCCCAAAGAACACTTTCACACAGGTTCTGCCAGGCTATATTTTAGCGCCCCTCCTCTATGTGATGCTGAGAGAGATAATAACACAATTTGGGCTGTCGTGCTATCAAGATGCAGATGACACGTAGCTCTATGCCTCATTTTCATCAAACCCAGATGGTGCGGCATCTTTGCTTTGCCTGTGCCTGGCAGAGATTAATACTTAGATAAGGGCAAGCCAACAGAAGCTCAATTTGGACAAGATGGAGAAGGTGCTATTGTGTAAAGGAAAATAAGCGTGATCTTACTTCTTTTCCACTTCCCATTTGGGAGGATTTTGACCTGAAGTGCGTTTGGATACCTATTGCTATTTGAAATAACAGGTGGCTTTGAAAGCCACCTGTGAAGCATATCTGCTTCAGTTAGACATGAAGCATATCTGCTTCAGTTAGACATCTATCACATTTCTTCTTGGCTGTGGACAGTGCCACCTCCAATCCATGCCTTTGTAAATTCTAGACTTAATTATTGTGATGTGCTCTATATGGGGCTACAGATGAGGACCAACTGGAAACAATAGTGCGTGCTGAAACCAGCTGCTTGCCTGGCTGGCAATGGGAGCCACTAAGCACATACTAGAGAGCTTCTCTGGCAAAAATTCTGTCTCCCTTCCCACCAAAGGGATGGTTTCCTCCCTATTGAATCTGGATCCTACACTGAATTAGTGTTAAATGACCTGGGTCCTATCTTCTTGAGAAAACATCTCCTGCCAAATGAAGTCTCAAAGCAATTTCTGACAATATCACGTTAGAGCTCTAGAATTAAACAAATAGGAGGCAGTAGCAATGCTTTTAAAACAAACAGCTCTCAGCTTCAAAATTGGCTTCCCTGACTACTCCAGCAGAGCCCAAATGTTTTAAGCTTGGCACAGTAAATGACCCTTCACTTTTCCCTAGCTTTGGATTATCAGCACGCTTATCATAGAGGGCTGGTTTGGGAATCTCAAGCAATTGCATCTGTATTCATGAGCTTTTTAAATCATCAGTAATATTGCACTAGAATTATGGCATCCCCATGAAATTGCACTAAACTGACATGAAGAACTTGATCTAAGCAGCCCTGAACTTTGGATTCTTATTTTAAAGATTCCATCCATGACCTATTGCTCCTTAAAATGTGTGTTCAGATAAGCACTCCCAGGATTCAATATTTTTCTGACCTGCCCCTTGGGTTAGCAAAAGTGGTTTGGAAACCTCAAAAGAGTAGCCTTATTTATTACATTTCAGCACTTCTTTTTCTAGTTCTAGCTAAAACCAGGACCTACAGAGAGAAATACTTAGGACATTAAAAAAATCTTTTGGAATTCCAGAAGGCCTTTATGTGTAGTCCTAAAATGGGAAAAGCCTGTCTTTTCTTACTGCAGCCAAATCAGCCATTACAGGGGACAGCTTAAGCAGAATACCACAGTCAGAAGTTATACTACTATGTATTTAATGCAGAATACTGAAAAATCTTTTATTTTAGAAAAATTTTGCTGTCTGTATGCGTGTATGTTTGCATGTCTGTATGTCTGTATGTCTGTATGTTTGCATGTCAGATAGTGTTATTCTCCATCAGTACTGAAACTGCCCAAATGGTGTAAGATACTGAGGATCTACAAAGCTACAACTTTATGCTACTAACAATGGCAGAATCTGTTTTTTATAACAGACCAGGCATCAAATTCTTTCCTCTGTTGCTCAAGGTGACCGGTTCAGACCTTGTTATCTGGATGCAGTCTCTCTGTTTCAAATATTCTAAGTAAATGGGATTTAGATATAATTTACAATTGTTGGAAGGGAAATTATTTCATTATTTCCCACCAACAATAATTTAAATTCCTAAAGATATGCAGGTGCTTGGATTGAAAATGGAGACATTTTGATTCCTTGGTCTCTACTTTGCTTAATTAGATTTCACTGAACATTTTAAATCAGCTGAGACGTTTGATCAACTGCACATCCACTGTCACTTCCAAGAGCTTTCACAACACTACAGACCTGGATATCTATCTGACATTCATATTTTTTGAATCTGCTAACAGTTTCTTACTAAGATATTTTCATCAAAAATGTAAAACCTTATAAAAAATTTAAATGTTTTGGTTCAGTTGAGGCCCTCAGCTAGAGTAATGTCATTTCATGTCTATGCGGCATGGTGTTGTTTTTATTTGGGGGCTTTTAACACTATAGTGATAGCAATTTCAAAGGTTCGATCTCCTTTTTAAGAGATAACTGCACTATTCTTGATTTTGATCTGTCACCACCTTGCCATGGTATGATATTCCAGGTTTCTTGTTTTGAGCAAATGAATTTTTTTATCATTGCAGCTTGATAAAACAGAAGCCCATTTTGAACAATAAAGCATAAGTAGTGTATTTCTATTTTTATATGTTTTCTTGGATATGATTGCAATTTATGAGAAAAACCACTATAATTATGAATGCAAATGATTTCACAGTTACTGCAACAGATTTTGTTTATGTATGTTAAACTATGCTGAGAAAGAGCCGGCTTTGATCTGGGAAACTCATTAATGTCTTTGCAAAACAACAATCAGAACATGGTGTACAGCAGCGATAGTGACCATGGCTCACCAGGATGACTCAAACCATGCCAGCTTTGAAATTCAGACACCTTGTGTTGGCACGCAGAGGTGGATTATAAGGAACCTAGTAAGGCTTTTTTAATTAAAATGTTTAAAAATCGTGATTCTAGCCTGATACTAATAACACTAATTTATTAAAGCAATAGAACCATGGCTTTTACCAAGGGAAGTCAGAAGCCCCAGTGAAGACTCATGGTGCATATCCATACCCTGTGAAATTAAAAAAGGTGAGTGCGCAAGCTTGAACATTTGGCTCTTGATGTCCGCCTTCTCTGCATTCTGCTTTGTAATGGTTTGGACTATTCCCCTTACTTATCTTCAAGACAAAGCTTGGGTTCATCCTGGGGTTAACTTCCACCAAGGAACAGTATGGATGAGGCCATACGATATTTAGCTATCTCCATCTGTCACCATCCTCCAACATTAACCCAGAAGACCTCATACTCTCATATGCAACCCAAAATATTCACACAACACTCCAGGGCATGTGTATACTCTCCACATCACACATATTAAAATCCCACTCTTGAGGCTATAAGGCAGTTTCCTCATTAGCAGCCTGGCCTATGGACCCAGTCCTGACGACAAGTGTTGTTAACACTGTGTCAACAAACGTCTGAGAAAAACTGTGGAGCCAGCCTGGGCCTCACAGAGAGTGTAACCCTCCTTCCAGCATGCAAAAAGAAAGCCCAGGAAGGGAGGGCCAGACAGATGCCCCAAAATAAACATCAGGAAATTGCACCATCCACAGGCCATACTGGTAGCACAACACAAGTTCAAAAAAGTGTCCTAAAGGCAATGTCTAAAAGATGGTTTTCTGATACCTATCCACACTCCAGTGTTTAACTCATTCATAGCTGGCCCAGGTAAGCTTAGAAGGATTTATCTATGCCTTAGCACAGGCATAGGGAATCTGTGGGTGACCCAGTGGCATAATGGGCAACACACTGGACACATTCAGGACCTAGAAGACGAAGGCAGGAGATATAGCATGAGAAGGGTCATCTCCCACTGCCTTCAGTGTTTTCCCAGAACTCACCATCACACAGCTGGGCTTCTACTGTGTAGTAGAAACATATGCATGCCCCTGTTATGGCAAACGTGAGATCCACTCCTGGATGTGGTAGGGGAGCAAACTGGCATAGCAATATGGGGTGGTGACCTTCTGTTCTTCTCAAAGGCACCCTCCTTCCTCAAGTAGGGTACTTGAAACTGCAGCAGACACTGGACCCAGTCCCCATTGCCAAAGAGCAATTCACACTGCTGAATGCTGAAACCCTTCCTAGACCTTCTGCTAGCCAGAGCAGTTGGAAGCCCTGTGCACCCTGGCCTGGCAACACAGAGAATCTGGCTATCACCTAGTAGCTGAATAACAGGATAATTTGGAGGGAAGAGGGATGATGAACCCTTTGCATGTCCTCACGCTCAAGACCCTCCAAGACCCTTCAAGAAATCTTGCCTGGAGTATCTGCAGGGTCTGATCTCTATATATCAGCAGAGGGACTGCTCTCCACACTGGGGAGCTGAGCAACAGCCAGTTATCAGTAGTGCTCAGATAAACACCCCACCCCCATTACTTTATCAGTCTGGCTATGGCCTGTTTAATCCAATAAAATATGAAGTTATTTCAAGTTGATATAAGTAGGGATTGGAATGACTCTAAGTTACAAGGCAACACTCTTTCCTGTTCTATCCTTCAGAAAAAGATGCTTTCAGCTGGACTCAAAAATAGGTTGACAACAGAACAAAATTATCCTAATCTGTTCTCACATATATTGAGTTTTATGAAGACAAGATTTTCCATAGGGCATAGGCAAGCAGCAGGGTCCCCCAGAAAAGTATTTCTCAGGTAAATCTTCTGATCAGTTGCCAAGGAATTTCTTTCCAATGTTTGTAATACCTTACCCTTCAACAAGAGCAGATTATGGCTGGCAGCACTCTTATTCTGGGCAATAGGTCAATAGGTTAATATCCTGGCTAAAAGACCTGAGTGTGCTTCACTTGGCAACACCACAGAGTGCTGCCAGAATGCAGCAGCAGACAATAGTAGCAAGCTTAACTGCCCCAGTAACACTCCACCAAGGGAAGCATTACATCAAATATCCCCACTGTCCTTTAAATACCTGCTACTGTCCTTCTCCTGGGTTTTAGCATTTACAAGCAGTCTTGCCATCATGTCTAGAGATAATAAACTTTTAAGCTACTTTTTTTTTTTTTTTTTAAAGAGGTCAGTGTATAAAACGCTCACATTTCATCTGCAATAATGTGAGCCATTGAAGGAGGATAACCAGCTCATCTCTGGTCTTCTTTAGCCATAAAAAAGATAATATTTAAAAGCAAAATTTGTTTGTCCACACTGTCTTACCACAAACTTTGTATTTTTTTCTCCAAGTATCACATTGACATAATTAAGAACCATTCACACACTTTGTTTTTAAATTTTAATTCACCTTAAACTCTCCAGAATACTGTCTATACATTACTTGCATAAAGACTTGAAGAGATTTTGAATATACTGATGAATGCAAAATGTATTACATTTATACTGATTGTTCTAGGATCATATATGCATGTAATGAAATTAATTATCTTGTAAGACAAAATCAAGGCAGGAAATATAAAAGAGGCATTTTCAATAAATCTGGTAAGTTCCCATCATTCTCAAAAATGATATTTTAATTATATTCAGGGAGTGACACTGCGCATGTCAAAAAATCAGTTTCATTAATTTGCTAACATTTTATCTAGATACTGTATCACAGAGGTCTAGCAGTCCTTTTCTAATTATGGGTAATTGGGTGAAAGAACATTTGGATTTATATTAACGTGAACTTTCTGCATGAAGGACAGAGAGCTTTTCAGCAAGATGCTCGGTGTTTTACTAAGGAACTGAAAAATCATCAGATCATATTCCACGCTGTATGGCAACTGAGGTTACTCAGTCTTTTGTAAGACTGCTCAGTATCTTGCAGGATTAATTTGAGGTGGGGTTCTTGGCCATTGATCACAGCATGGTATTTTCTACCTAGCTGAAATCATCTTCATTCCAGTCAATAAAACCCAAGCACCTTTTGGATTCACTACATGCAGTTGCCAAGCCATTAAAATGAGCTTGACCTTTTTCCAGTCTATATGTGGTACATGGTTTTTGTCTGTTTATTACTTATTAAGATCTTGGTGATGGAAGAATTTGCCCCAAAGGAGGAGAAAGTAATTGAAGGTTTTATGATATGTTATGGCATGATGAACAAGCCATGAAGGAAATCTCAAAAACAACATAACATATAAATGTCAGAGAGTTTCCATTCAAACACTTAACAGAATTCAATATCAGACTCAAAATCTTAACAGAATAAATCAAGGACTGTTCTAATCAGAATGTGAAATAATCTTAAAGAACAAAGGTGTGCATAAGATTGTAACTACAGGGATGGAAAAGGAGAGAATGTCATGTCTATAAATTCTGCAATGATGACAAAGAAGCTTCAACACAATAGAGCCAATGGAGCAGTTGAGAACAAAAAAGCAATGTCTCTGGATAGATTTAGAAAAACATTGAATTTAATTTTTTTTCTCAGCAAACAAGATGTTCTCTGGCAAATGTTATGAATCCTTTGTCAAGGCTGTCCAGATGGCCTTTGTGAATAAAATACTGCACACAACAGCAACATACTTGTTGGACAGATAACTTACAGATTTGGAAACAGCCTGTTGGAGAGCTTCTTCATTAAACTAATAATGTTTCTGGTTTTTTGGTTACAAGAAGACAAGAGCCTGGTGACAATTTCACAAAAAATGACAACCTGGACAACTGTGTTTCTCCCCATAACAACCTGTCTGAATTATACAAAATGTGAACCCACAATGAAAACTAGATTCCAGAAAGGTCTCTAAGAAATGTAAAAGCATACCTGAGAGATTACTAGAAATCTAGCACTATGATTCTCTTACCCTTTTCATGGAATAAGATCGAGAAGATTGTGAAACGTGTTGAGAACTGCTTTGGTTATTGCTTAGAAGCTTCTTTACAAAACTTTTTTTTTTTCCCCACAAAGTAGGTAAGAATTATAAATTCAACATTCCTCAAAACAGGAGTTATTCAATTGACTTTATTGGCAACTAAATGGTCCCAGTACAGGTAAAAATGCAGTAGAAAAGACAGGAGGGGGGGGAAAGACAAACATCACAAATTTCAAAAAAAGGCAGGGCCTTTGAAAACATAATTTCCTGGTCAGTCTGTCAGTCCTTGTTCAGGCTCTCATTTACTTTCTTTTTTTTTGTCTGGTTATATACCAGGGAATTTGCCAGTCCAATTTTCTATCACCCCTATTGACAGGGATGAAAGGGGTAAGGATGGGGATGATAGAGGGATTCTTTGACATCCCTCTACTGCACCCTATAAATTCATATTTTTTTTAAAATTGCCCACCCATATTCCATAGCCAAAATGTCTTTTAACTGCATCTTGCGGATAAAGTAACAAAATGAAGTATGACTCTGTGGGGGTTTTTTTCAAAGCAATTTTACAAGACAGAATTTCAGAGCAATTTTTCTACAGACATAACAATAAGGAGAAAATACTGAAAGGAACCAACACTCTGAAAATGAACCCATTATCAGACCAGTTACATTTCTTGCTTTCCACATTCAATCCTCAGTATGAAACAAAATTTACCTATGTAGAGCCTAAGAGCTCCTCCCAGATCTCAGTCCGTATTCCTAAAGTACAAGAAAACAGCAGACACATAAGCTAATATATAATTTATTTAATAATCTCCTACCATTACATGTAATCACCTGAATAAAGATCTGTGTGTTAGGGTTTGATTCCATCTTCTCCAATGAAGCTGACCAACTGGAGGTAATCCATTGCCTAAGAGTTAATCTCTTTGAATACGATTCCCTGAATTTCTAGTTAATCCACTAGAGTCTACAAATGGGTTCTCCATTTCATGTATAACATCAAAGTATGCCAATGTAAATGTTCTCTAGTTAATAAATAGCCCAAACAAGCATTTAGCGGAAAAGCCATTTAACATCAGCTGTAATAAGTGACAAAGAAAATTATGATAGAGAACATCTCTTGAAGAAGATGAGAGATGGCTGAGAAAGATAATCTGATCTGTAATGAATGCAGTACAACTGCTTGTTTACAGTGATTGCTGCATTGTAGCTAAAGGGGGTGCATGACAACCATGCAGCATTGCTGTGACAGCTTCCATTTCCCTAATAACATCACACCCTTCCTAGTATTATTCCATCAAATGTAACATGTATAAAGTAGTGCATATAGTGCATATAAATTTCAATAATATGATATAATCATGTGGCCCTTTACAGATGAATAGATTACATGAACACGACACTATTTTCCCAGCCAAAAATAGAGCAAGACAAGAAATACAAAGATATTTCTAACAATATTTTCACCTACTTCTTAATGATTACAGATCTTCAGTCTGGCAAAGCCTTACTTTGCAAAGAACTCCTATTTTGGTTTTTTGTGGCAGTTATCTTAGTGTAAACACAGACATTGATATACCCATTGTGCAACCAAATGGAAACAACTAAAGTTGATAAAAACAAGTTTATAATCTAAAGGTCCATTATCATCATACAGGGCCTGCTTTTCTCCTTTGAAGTCAAAGAGATTTTGTCATTGCCATCAGTGGAAACGTGGTCAGATTTTTAGCCATGGATCGGTGGATTTCCTATATATTACTTCCTTCATCACAGAAACAGCTACTTCAGAATCCCTTGAATTAATCAAGAGGTTTATTATCAAGGGGCATTATTATTAAGGACGCTACCATAAATCATATGTTGTATATGTCCTATACTTCATATTTCAGATAAAAAGCAAATTACACTAAGAATATACAAATATTACTGAAGAAAAGACAAGGAGTGGGAAAATCTTTAAGAACATGGTGAACATGCTTAGATTTTGGCAGCTGTAACAATGGAAGCAGAAGAGGAATTAGGCTCTGGAGAGACCTGATGAGCTTGTTGTCAAATTGGAAATGGGAGTAGAATGATATGTGTGATGATTTGCCTTTGACACAGATGAAAATATTTGACTTCTGATAATCAGATAATCAGCTGATAAAGCCTTGGGCTGTGCTAATTTGTTGGAGTGGAATGTGTTTAGACAGGATGATGAACATTGATAAGGCATTTGTGAGACGGCACAGTTGTGATTCCAAGGCATTTGTTAAGATATTTGTTAAGTCACTCTAACCCTAACAATGTAGTCAATGTGGAGATAATGTAAATGCAGATTAATCTGATCTCTAACCAACAGAGTATAGGATGATCTGAGCATATTTTGCAATACATGGCCATATGTAAATTTAAATAATGTATAGATCAACCAGCATGGCTTGTAAAAATACATATATTTGCAGTGGTTCTTCAGAGCAGGGTAAGATGTGCGGTGAAAGAAGAAGGAACATTTAGATGCATGTGGCTGTGTGTGGAAAAGAGGTGCAATGTGAGAGGACGGTAAAAAAGCATTGGGTGTGAGAGACTGAGTAGGAGGATAAAAGATGTAGGAGATAAAAGGGTTTAGAAAGGAGAGATATAGACAAGGGAAAATGTATGTCTGATCTTAAAGATAAGGGTAAATAGCTTTGGTTCAGTATAGTAAGCAACAGGAAGCCAAGCGGTGATTCATATGGCCAAAGCAACAGGAGGGGAGATGACACAGAAGCCTAATTTTGGAGAGATTATTGGAGAAGATAAGTGAAAGAATAGGAGAACATTAGAAAAGGTTATAAATGAGCACCAGACTATATATGAAGATATTAGTAGGTACTACTCATAAGGCAAATACATTTCTATTCTCCTCTAAAAATTGGCAGGAAGTCTCCATTTTCAGGCATTTAATATTATGGATGGGTTTAATTTGTTGTGTTTCTTTTTCAAAATAATACCAAATAAAGGTTCTTCAGCCATGGATTAACCATTTGCCAAACTTAGTTTTTAATTAAATGCATTACTGTGCTATATGAGTGCATAAAAGAGTAAACATCAAAGTTGCTCTGTTGTGCTATTGTTAAAATGGAAAAAGTGTTTTTTCCTTTGGAATTTCAAGTTTTATATTACATGATTTAGCCCAAGGCAAATATTTTTTATGGCTGAATTATAAAGTTCTTGAGAAACAGGTTTATAGCAGAAGTGCAGACAACCTTCAAAAAAGCATTATAAAGCACCAAGTCAAATTATGAAGCAAAGATGGGCTTGAACCCAAACCCCAAAGCTAGCCACTCCATTAACTTTTGAATACGCTGTATGCAGATTCAGTCTTTGTAACACTAACTCATCCTTCCCATAAAATCCCATTACTGATGTGAAAATGGAGAGCCGAGCAGTTGCAGGATCAGGACCTAAAATACCATGACTAAAATGTGAGAAGTGGATTATAAAGAAAGACTTCTGAATGTTTCATTTGATGCCAGTTTATATTCAAGATGATTACAGATTAACCGTTTTCAGATAAATATATGTAAACCAAGGATAGAATGTCTTCACTTAGCATTTCTGGCCAATTCATATGTGGAAGAAACCTGCAGTCATATCTATGAACTATAGAGAAAAAGATGGGTAGAAAAACTGGACTAATGCCATTCACATTATGGTAGGGAAGCACCTTAATCACCAGACTCCGCTATACTTCCTGGGCCTTCAGAATTCAACAGAAAAAAAGTCCCAATGTGAAATCTAACATGTCCACAGAGTGCTGAGGCAGAAGGGCAAAAATCCTCTTTCATGGGCCATGTTAGCCACAGCAGAGGCCATTCCTGCTCAGCTGTCCTTGCAGCCTGGTACACATCTCTCTGTGCAAGAAGAGGAAGCACTGATATTTGAGACATGAGCATGTTGAAATAAACCTTGGTGTATGGCTTAGTGGCTACAGAGAAGGCTGAGGTGATAAAAGCAACCTTCATCATTAGTCTTACAATTTATCACATTGTACCATCTTGAGTAACATACATGTTCTGTCTGCATTTAAGTGTTTAATTCTTTTTCAAAGAATGGAATTTCTTTAAAATACAGTAGCTACATGCATCTGCAGATGTGCCTGCATCTGGAGAAAGTGACTTCTTAACCTGAAAGGAAAACAAATGGAAAAAACTACCACAGTTTGGTTGGTTGGTTGGTTGGTTTACAGCAGTTTGTTTGTTCGGTTGGTTGGTTGGTTGGTTTACAGCAGTTTGATTTGTTGGTTGGTTCGTTTACAGCAGTTTGGTTGGTTGGTTGGTTGGTTGGTTTACAGCATACAACTGGAAATGAGTATTTTCTCTCTACAGATTCACAGAAATTACCTGACTAATCCCAGAGCAGCCATCATCTAATGCACTAAGTGTAACTTCCAGTATACATGCTTTCTGGTTATTTGCTTACTACTTTTCACTATGGACGTGGTTCACAGACGCAGTTGTTTCTTCAGATTGGAACATTCAGCAGCTCAGATTTGA
>JANHGB010026895.1:0-77239 GCA_026283785.1 Coracopsis vasa
AAAACATCCCTGGGCAGCCTGTTCCAGTGTCCAGAAGATGTAAATTGAATTTGAGAGGATAAATTCTATTCAAGTCATAATCTTCAGGGGGCATTCATTCTGAAATTTAGAGAATAGCTGAATTATTCATGAATTAGTTCAGTGTTAAATAATTATCAGAAACATGAGTCTGTCTTCCACATAGACTGGATTGCAGGTTAGTATCTAGCAATGTTTCTATACTTGGAGAAGGAGCTCAAAACATTATTGGTTCTCAGTTTCTTGACTCAAAATACTTTTCTTCTGAATTTCTGCTGAATCAGACTTTTTTTTGTCTTTTAATCATTCAGGTCTGTGAGGTTTGAAGAATTTCCCTTGACAGGTCTTTTATACTAACATTGTCAGCTCTCCTGAAACCTACTTCTCAAAGTAGGATTTTGCTGTTACGTGGAGCTCTGAAGAAAACTCATATAAAAGTTTTCTTTTGGCACATGGAATATTCTTGAGGTTGAAAAGAAAAGACAAAATGATCCTTATATATCCCTCTGTCAATATAATAATGAGATGATAGTCAATGATATTAAAGGTTAGCACATCTGAAGCTTCAAAGGTGAAGAAAACAGATACAGACTTATGTTCTTGATCTGTAGCTAATCCATGATACTTAATGCTATCAGATGTTGTTAAAGCTGTGGATTTAGCAGAATCTTTAATAACGTCAGACATTTATATTGATAATGAGATGGGATTAGGGGTCTTCACATTTCAGAATATAAAGCACCCACTCAGCTAAGAAATAGAAAGAAACTTGTCTAGAGAAGGCAATTTTATAATTGCTGCAACAGGTTTCCTTGAGCTTACAAAACTCTTGAATGGTTTGAGGATAAATTGACATCTTGTAGGTAAAGAAGAACCTTGCACGTTATGATTGCTATAATAATGATAGTAATTGAAATAATTAGTTGATGGACTGCATTAATTGTTGCCTGAATAAATTAGCCAAGTAATGAATCTGAATTACCTAATACCCTGACTGAACTACGTTTTAGTTCAGTCTGTGACAACAGTTTTGTAATCTGAGAACTCAGAATTGCTGACATTTAATTACAATGTTTTTAGCCACTATAGGTGCTACCGTCACTATCTTATTTTCCCTGTGTAAAGTAGGTATTTTCAATCCTTCTCTTTTCATATGGAAGTCTCTTAGTGTCACTAATATTTTGTGTAGAATTCCACCACCTTCTGTACAACAGTGATTTAAGCCTTTCTAAAATAATCTACCATTGTTGTATCTGGAAGATATTATGTCTGATTGGTTTTTTTAGATTTTATTTTTACTGTCATAAGGATATCTGTCTCAAAATATGCGTGTAGGATTGTCAGTTATTCATTATCTATTGGAGATTCTCTCATTAATAATACTGAGTAAAGTAAATCTTGAAGTAATGTTTAAATCTTTGTAGTGCAATTAAATATTCAGTGGCACTATGATATGGACACAGTACAGTTGACACTGTTTCATGGCTCATTTGCCCAAGTAATTATGAGGTTTTGGTCATCGCTCAAAGATCAAGTACAGCTTTTTAATTGCAAAGAGGTTCAGGGTTTTATGTATATAATGCATAATGGATCTAATTTAAATAGAGCTCAGGAACACAGAGATCCTGAAGCTTTGTTTTCCTCATTAAAGGCATATTAAAAACACATTAAATAGTACTGTGCGGTTGTGAGCTGTGGTGAATTGATTTGTATGTCTTTGATGCAAGACACTGTAAAACTACAGTACGGTACTTTTCAGCTTATATACGTCCACACTTTACTCTCCTTTCTTCAGTCCTCACTCACTTTTGTTATATTGTATTGTGAGCATACTTCGCAAAATCTACAACTGCATCTTGAAATTTTAAACCTGGGCAAAACGTTGTTCTATTTTAAATGAAAGCATCTCTGTGTCTCAGTAGATATTTTCTATGGTCAAATGTACAATGGAAGACTAACCAAAATAAAATTCATACTGACATGTAACAGTTCTTTACTTGAGCACAACTCCATAGGAGGTTGTTTTTAAGTAAGCAAAGACTCAAACATTCAGGCTTTCTGACCACTACAGGCATTCTGCATAGTCCCATTCAAACCAGTCCTAAAGCATCAAATACATGTGTTTGCATGCGTTTCAATTGATCTCTCCCAGTTTCAGCTTTAAGGGCCATCTCTCACTTTGGTCCTGTATCGGTAAAGATGGGTTCCAGAATCTAAGGTAAACATTTTGAAGCATGTATCACATCTCCACTTTTTCTGTTACTGATGGTCCCCAAATTGACTGATGCAGAAACCTGTGCTGGATGTTTTTATCCATGTTCTGTATCTGTTTGCTTGATTGTTTAAATAAATCTGAACAGCTATTACTATCCCAACAGTCCAATACCACAGGAATACCTTAGTAAGTTAAGTTACCTGTAGAACTATGGTGACTGAAACACAGCCTTTCTTCCACATACATCATATCTCTGAGGTGTAAAGTGTGTTTCTCTTCAGTAGGCCTTCCCATCAAAACTTCTGACTTAAGAAGCAAACAGAAGGTAATCTGTGACTACTAAAAAAATACTTGGTAGTTCCCATTGCTCACTGGGAAATGATAAACAAAAGCACTTCTTACATCACCAAATGTCCTGCCAGGAGCACAGCTGTGCTCACTTGAACTGTTTGTCAGATCTATAACCTAAAGCTATGCTTATATTTCTAATACTCAGCTGTTGAGCAGTCACTGTGCCTCAGGTAACTAGGTATGCACTGGAATTGTAAAGCCAGTTTCTTTTCTGTTCTTCCAGTTATTTCTATAGCCAAAGGGGTTTTCTTCTTGTTCAATTTATACAGAATAGCTTAAGGTAAATTTATTATTGCTTTATTTGTACCAGAGACACTTCACTGAGGTTTTTTTGAGTTAGAAAATGATTTCTTGAAGAAAACCCCATAAAACCCTTGTGACAAAACTGATTTAAAAGATGACAAAAAGCAGAATATAATAGTACATAAAGCACTTTTAAATAATGAATCACTGTAGCCAAAACATTTATTTTGAAGCATTCCCCTATATAGAAAAAGTTATAGGAATATGTTGGTATGGTAGAAATAGAAAGATCAGAATAAAGGAATGTGTATTTCATTTTCATCTCTACTGTTTATGTTTTACAGCATATATTTTAAATTCTGACTAGTGACTTTTTATTACTGTTGTGATATCAATCAGTCAATCACTATGCTATTTCATACACATGCAAGAATAAAATAATCTATTTTTTCCTATTCTTGGCTTATTAATATTACTATTCCTTGTGAAAAGAAAGAAATGCAACTCAGTTCTTTTTCATCTTTTGCTTGCATGATTACAATCTGCAGCTATGTTCAACTGGCTTCAGGCTACAAGATAATCATGTCTAGATAGAGTAGGATTCTTTAGGGAATTAGAATGCGAGATGAAAAATTCTCTGCAGGTTAGAAAATATATTTGGCAAGAAAGATTTAAATTACAAGTATCATTCATGCTACATAGCATAACTGTACAAACACCTTAAATCTGGAATTATGCTTTTCAAACCTTTAATATAATAAAGACCCTTAGCAGTGAGAGTCAGTAGTTATGTTGTAATGAGCAACAAAACTGAAGAAAATACAATTGCTGACAAAAACATTAGGCAGATGTGTCTGTCTGTATTGAGGGTATGGTATGTGTACTGTACATCTTCACTTGGCGGTTTTTGTTACATTCTGTCCCCAACAGCTTTAAATTAAGAGTAGGTTCTTTTAGAACTGATTTGTTTTCCAATTAGTTTGCATGTGAGGATGCAGTTACTCATCTAAGAAGCTGTATCCTATAAAACAACATGCCAATATGTATTTATTGACATAAATATTTCAGTTGCTCTAATGCAGAGGAATAGGTGCTGTGATACCAGTTTCTGCAAGCTGAAGATTTGGCCAGGTTTTCTTAGGGAGCAAATCTCAGCACAGGTTTTCTCACCTGACTGCACCATTCAGGCATATTTTTACCATGAGAGATTTGTAAGATTTATTTCAACTTGTGTTGTCTCATCTCACAAAAGTAACCTGCTTGTCATTGTCATCTTGTCCCCCTTTGTTCATGGTTTGTGTATATACAGCCCATCTCAACAGTTCCTTTGGACACCATGTTGCGTTCCCAGAAATGCTGGTAACTGGGGTTGTATTTTTATGAGCTGCATCTAAGTACAGTACAGCTTTTTTTGTATATTTAGATGTCTAGTATGCTGCTTACTGACATATTCCTTATATGCCTTTTCTCGTCCACTTATGTGGTTAAAACTCTTGCCAGACTTTCATCTTTCCTCTCTAGATGACTCCAGTACCTTTTTCCTTCACAAATGTAGTGTGATCCCGTTTATGGCTATTCACATGCTTTTGTTAAAATCATTTTCCCAGTCCCTTGACAGCTTCCTCTGTTGCATCTTTCCTCCAGCCTCCCTATTCTATTCTGCATCAGACATACCCTGCTTGTCTCTACTTTAAAACTACAAATTACCCCTCTTTTACTAGCAGGATGCTGGGTAGAAGTTTCACTATTTAGAACCTCCTGACAAGAACTTCCCCAAAAAAACCAAAGAAACTTCAGTATCTCTTTTTAGATCCCTTCTTAAAACCAACTGGTGTTAAAGAAAACTCTTGCAAAAAACTGGCTTCTGTTAAGCTGCATCTAAAGCTCTTCTGAGCATTTAGATAGTTTCTTGTGTAGTAATTAACTCTGTAAAGTCCTTAGGAGGGGGCTCCTTTTTTTTCCCTCTACTTTTAAACAGCAGCTAGATCAAGAGTGTGCCAGTCCAAGAGTAGCCTTCCTGGATGGCAGCTTTATAAATAAATTCACTGGAAGCTTCCAGCAGTACCCAGCCACCAGTGTACTTTCCCAACTCCTTTCCTCAATGCATGGCAATAAAAGGTTAGTAGCAGCAGAATTGGTGCTAGTAAAAAACCTGGACCTTTTACACGTAGAGATTCTTACCCCTTTTTTCACAGAGGCAAGCCTTAATTCTGTCCAGCTTCAAAAAATGTAAGGACAACCCAATGCCCAGAATCATTAAACCTGACAGGTTGTGCTCTGGTTCTTCACTGTCTCATATTTACTTTGTTGGGGTTTTTTGTCAGTCTAAAGTTTATTTTACATAGCTGTACTGAGATTTTATGTCCACTTGCCGATTTGTACTGGAAATGATGGTATTTACAGTGCAGGTTGCCAGAAAATGATTCTTACTTCAGCAGGTCAATGGTTATATGGTATCTCCTCTACTGTGTAATGACAGCCTCATATGTAGCATTTTTTAGAGATGAGGCAGTTTGTAATTGCCAGACTTGCATAATCTGGAAAATTCTGAATTCTCCTGGGTTTTGTTACATCACTGGTTTTTCTTTCCCTGTTGAAGTGGCAAAATACATGATGGGCTTCTCCCACATTTTAAAAAGATTTTTGGGTGGAGAAAATGTCAGCTCTCCTGCAGCACAGCTAATCTGAGTTTTGTTCTTCTGTTGTATTAGTTTATTAATGTTCCAAATCCATGACCAAGTCAGTTATTCACAAACATTATTGGCAGTACTGACCCACCACTAAGTCCAAGTGAGAAGTCTTCAGTGACAGTTTCTTACTGATCAGTTCCATAGGAAGGAGCAACCACTTTCCTAAAGAATTTGCAATATAGATTAAAAGCAAGATTAAAAAGTATATGAAATAAAATTACTTTGCAGGTGTATTTTAAAGTTAAGATTTTCATAGCACATTGGAAATAAGGGTTACATTGATTTACATCTCAGCTGCTATTTCCTTTATGCAGTCTTGAAGAGCTCAGTTCTAATATTCTAAAAGAGTAATAATAATTTAAAAAAAAAGCATTCTAGATTAGAAAAAAATAAAAAGTGAAAGAAAAAAATGATCTCACAGACAGGATTTGGAACTAAAAAGATTCTTCAGAGCTCCTAACATTATTAACCTGATTTGTGTCAATGGCTTGCTCTGTCAACAGTGAGCACTGGGCTGAGCACTGGTTAAGCACTGGTTGTCCCATTTTAGTTGACAGGAACATTCTGGAGGAAATTCAGAGTCACTGACACTTTTAATTATTTATAACTTTTCAGCAGATATGTTATTATATTTTTTTAGCACATATATTAAATGGATTTTTGAAGATGAATAAAACAATCAGATTTGCTGAAACTTGGTGGGTGTAAGCTTGCTAAAAGTAACTTTAATGTATCAAATGAAATGACAGCAGCTCTAAAAATCAATAAGACTATTTTTTTTCAATTCTAGTTTATAATAGCAATAGCGGCATCACTGCAGGGTGTTTCCTGCTGTCACTGGGGTATGTTTTCCTCATTGGATTTTCATTAAGAACAACCATGTTGTGTAGAACTGGATGATATTTATTATCACTATTGTTGGGAGCTCAGGTATCCAGCTGAGTACATAGTGGAAAAGTTACACTACATCATCAACTACTACTCTCAAAAGAGTTGTTAACATTTCTAATAGAGAAATTGCTTTATTGTTTAAATTTCACAATTTAAAGAATACTAAACCCATGACATATTCAGCTTGTGGTATATCTAGAAGAATACAGCAAGGTAAATACCCTTTTTTTTTAGTGGATGTGTGAGTATATCCTGTAATACAATGAATTTGTTAAATTATTTACAATCTCTCAGCTGGTATAGACTGCCATGGTTCTGTTAATCTTGCAAACATCAGACAACTTACTCCACTTCAGAACTGCTCTATGATTCCAAATTTTCAAAAGAGCCTCCAGATGAACATTTGGTGTAGTTTGGAAAAGATGACAAGAAACCAAATTTTGATATGACTAGAAAATTATAGCTGAAAAAGAAATGAGTTGTTTCTGGTTTAAAATTATTTACAGTTATTTTAAAGGCATTTAAAATAAAAGTGGGGTTGCATTTTTTATGGCTGTGTCTACTAAGAAATCACTGATAAATGATAATTAATGGTCACTTTAATGTATTACCTTCATTAAAAATGCACAGCTCCTAAAGAAAAGATAAGCCAGTGTGGTTTAAAAGGTAATTTACAGTAGGAAATTATTGCTGTGCATGTTTTCGTGTGTGCTAGATGGAGGAGGTACAAATACAGATTCTTGTGGTTTATTTAAAGCAGCAGTTTCTCACATATTCCAAATGCATGTCTGCACTTGGTTGGGTTTATGTTTGAAAATTTGGATTTTTACCATTTTAGCATTACCAAAATGTATTAAGTGGTTAATGAATTAAAAATTAAAAAGGTATCATATTCTGAGTTTGCTGTCCTCTTTCTCTGATGGATAAAGGTTAACATCTCAGTGACGAAATCAGCACCGTTTGGTCTGATCTTCAGTTTTATTCCCCATTTCAGTGCAGCCAAGAATTGAATGGTGTGCGAAGTAAGACCAGGTCCTGTACTAAACTTGATGGCAAACTTAGACCTTCTGTGTGAATGAAAGACTCCTGAATCCAGTTTTGTCCAGTTCATCTGCAGCTTTGTACAGATGGTAGACTGAGGCATACTGAAAATGTTTAGTAATGTGTAAAGAAGGAATGCTAAAGACCAGGATGATGTCTACACCAGGTGTTTAAACAATTGCCACAAGTAAATTTGCTGGAGAGTCAAAACTTAATTTTATTTGTTATTTTAAAATATTTATAACTGAATCATTTGTCAAAATAGCAAGCAGGTTTGGGCAGTTGTTTCTAAAAGGCATGCGTATGTTCACGTCCATTCCTGTTGACTTTTGAGACAATTGCAAATCAGGATACAGCACCACAGTCAGTTTTTGAAGAAGTCATTCCTTAACAGGAATTTTTGTGCTGGGGATAAAAAGACTAATTCCACTGAAGGGTCTTGAATCATTCTTTGGGGATGGAGAGAAAGTGTGCTTATCAATCAAGGAGACTCACAATTGGATAAACTATTTAAGAACGAATTTGGATGTTGGAACTAGATGATCTTAAGGTTCTTTCCAACCTTAACCATGCTGTGATCTATGAACTCTTAGCTAGGCAGCTTATGTAAATACATGCACAAATACATAGGACCATTGGGAAATTCTGTGGTGAACTATCTGCTTCCCCTTTTAATGTAATAAGGTTACGAAACTTCAGAAAATCTACAGCTTGGTAAAGTATCTGAAAATGATTTGTAATTAACTCTTAGGCTGTTTGTTTTGTACCATTTTATCTGCCACTCAAACCTCCATTTACATGACTTCAGAAACATCTTAGCTCAGGGCAAAATGTAGCGAAGTGTGAATGCATGTAGCTCTGCTCAAATTATTTTTTTAAAGCCTGTAGTTAGAAGAGCACAGTTGTCAGTTTATGAGCTGTGTTTATGGAAAAGGTATTGAATGCTGTGGGGTTTTTTATTAACTAAATTGGAAATGTATAAAAATTAAAAAATCTATGACAGGTTCTAATAAGAATTTCTTTTTTCTATATATTTCAAGATTCTGGTTAGAATACACATCTCAGATAGCATTACCTAGTTACATAAACCAGTGATAACATTTCCTGTGATACTAGTGATGATATAGCAGTGCATTTTGAAGTGTGACTTTGTTGCCTTGCTGTCATTGTAAGTTGTTAAATATCTGTCACGTTTGGAGACCTTATCTGGAATTTTGAATGCAGCTAACATTTAAAAGCTTATAGAATAAAACAATTAATTTTGAAATATTAGAGCAAGCCGTAGAGCTGATAGTAGAACTGCCTTTGTTTAAATGTTCTACAACATTAGCCAAATTAGCCTTAATAATGTCTTCTTAAGCGTACATTATCTTTTCCTTTTGAAAAATAAACAGCTAAAGCCATTGTCTTCTGCTGCCAGCAATGACAGTTATTCAGAAAAGTCTTTGGAATTGTCTGTGACATTTTAACACAATACTTGAACAGAGGAATATGGAATACAATTTTTATATGCTATCAGTTTGTGTTCAACATTCATGTGATATGTTTATTTAAAAGAAGCTGAAGAGAGTAAGAACCTGATTAACACTGTAAAGTAAGCATAAGTGTTATATACTCTATCTGGATGCCTGTCTTATCTTTCTCCTGACAGGTTGATAATGTATGGGTTTGTGAAGGCCATGGTACACATTGGCCAGTTAAAAGAATGGGAATTCCACTTCACTGACTGTTTATTTTTCGGATCATTGATGTCTGCCACAGATCCAGGTAACATTTTAAACAAATCACGTTTTCAAAAGTCATAAGAGTAAAAAGGAATGTATCAACTGCATGTGCCGTAGAAATGTTTAAAGTCTCTGCTCTTGATTTTTTTATTCCCATAGCTGTTAAATGTCTGATATTGTGATTATTATAAGTCAAATTTGCTCCAGAGATCCCTTGTTGTCTTTTTAGTAACTGGTTTACCTATGTTTAGCTCACAAACTTTATAAATTAGATTGCTGGGGAGATTGAGAAAATGGTTTTTTCCAGTCTTCAGGACACCAATCTGATATGAGAACTGCTCTAACACTGAAGCCTCATGATTAATAGTTTAGACATTGCATTCCTGTGTGATCTAACTCGGTTTAAAGATACATGAAATGTAGCTTTCAGATTTGGCCATATAAATACTGTTTATCAGGTATCAGTTTACAATTTGAATGCAATGTTTCATGTTAAATACAATTCTAATAAGGTACATACCAAGAGGATGACTTGAAATTGCAGACTTGAGATTTAAAGACTAAAGTTACAGTAAATCACCAAGTCTGGGAAACAGACTCAGTGAGTTTTGGAATCACAAAATTCTGGAATCATTTGGATTTGAAAGTACATCTGGAGATCTTCTAGTCCAGCCTCCTAATCAAAACAGGGCTAACCTCAGAGTCAGTGTAGGTTTCCAACATTTGTCTAGGTTTTGTTACACTGATAATGTTAATAGTACTCTGATATTAATATGAAAACATTGGGTTTTGCGTCAGTGGAACAGCAGTGAAGGAGAAGGTGAAAAGGATTTCTTGATACATTGTCACTAAGAGACACAGTTGAGAGTCTGCAAATGTACATTGGATTTTTGGAAAAAAAAAAAAAAAGGAAAAAAAATCAGTGGAGCTGTTACAGGAAGTGGAACAGAAAGTATTTTGTGATGCACATGACATGCTGCATTAATATTAACTACCCTTGAGAAGCTCCTCTGAGAAACTTACGAATAAATCTTTCAAATTCATGGCTATTAAAAGAAATGACAGAAAGCAACATTGTCCTACAAATCTGTTTCATTCTTTAAATAAACACCCAGTATTTAACAGAACACTTTCAACTTGTGATTTATCATTCCGATGGCTTAAAAATATAGTGTAAAACAACTTAGTTCCACAAAACTGGTTGTGATAGATTGCTGTAAAAGCTGCATCCAATTGTTATTCTCAAATTAATCCAAGCATCCAATATGCTGCCACTTATAAAATCACCCAACTACTGTAATAAGATTTAGCACATGATTGAAGCCTGTCCTCAGAGCAGGAGAAAACCACAGAAACTGAAAGCACAAAGAAAACCTAGGAAAACAAATTGCTTATGGAATAAAAGGTTGCTTACAGCTTCCAAGTACATTTCTTGATTGTGCTATGAATAGAGTTTTGAAGTTGGCTTAGTTTCTTTTCCCGTTTTCCAGTCCAGTACAATTTAGTCTCACAAATGAATGTGTGGACTTATGAGGAGAACTATATCTAAGACAGATGCACTGATTTTGATTATAATAGTATTAAATCACCACTGATTCATCTGAAACAATCATTGGCAGGGGGAGGGAGGAGGGAGGAAGAGAAGCTCCTCTTGTGCTGGAAGGAATAAGAAGTGACAAGGATTACTTTTCCCAGATTTTTAAATAGGCTTAAAAAGCTGACACTGCAGTTGAGAAAACTACTTCTAGTGTGATGAACTAAACAGTTTGCAATTGATCTTATGCTTATACAGAATGTCTGTGCGTGTCCAAGAGTTTCTTACTGTTCAGTCTTGCTCCCTCTGTTATCTATTCACAGTATTCTAAGCTGTTAAATGTTTCTACTAGTCTTATCTGTAAATTTGAGTCCCTCAAACACTTAAAGTACTTTGAATTAACCTTTCTTAATTAAATTGGTAGAAACTGTTGAAAATATTGTATTGTGTGCTAGGATTTGCTAGTTATTTAGAATCTCAAGCCATGCAAAGAGCTCATTGGAATTCCAAAATCAGTTAACATATGATACTCTGGAGAATGGATATGTACTAGGGCATAAAATAGTCAGTCTAATGATTTTATAAGTGATATCTAGCTTAAAAAATAAATAAATCTGGTAAAATGCTGTTAGTGTTATAGAATTAGGATAGAATAATAAATTACTGTCCTAAAATGAAAAAACAAATTCCTGCCAGATTTGCTACCTGGGCTTTATTTAATTCTTCACTGTGTAGGATTATAAGATCATTTCAAAAGGAGATTTAATTTCCCTTGGCTGTGGAAAGCAATTAAGTCTCAAAAGATGTTAAAAACTGATCTGCTGACTTGACAGAAATTGTTCTGGTTGAGCTCCTTATTTGTAATAGTAAAGATGACTGGTAGATGTTTACATGTCAAAAGAAGAATTTTACTACTAGGGCAGTAAAGGAATGTATGCCAGCTAAAAGTTACGAATATTGTTAGGAAGAAGGAAATAATGTCATAGCATTATGTAGGGTTTGTTTTTGAAGAGCATTTGAAGATCTTTAATATACAGATTTTTCCATAAAATCAATTCAGAAGAATTTATCTTATATGCTATGGTTTTCCTTATATAGAAAACTAGCACTTGAACTAAGATTAATAAAAGAATTTATGACTGGATATACTTAGGAATGTGTTGTTGCAGTTTTTTTGCATTTTAGACTGATCTATAAATATCTGTGATACTCAGGAATGCCTCAAAAAATTCTCACATCTCTAGAAAGAAAAGGTAGAAACTTTAGGGACAAAACAAGGTTACTTCAAGTGAATCATTTATATTACAGGAAATATCTCTTTCCAATAATTTATCATTTCCAGCAGAAAAAGTTTCACAATTCAAGATTTCAGATAAGAGGAATTTTAAAATTGAATTTTAAAATTCAAAAATTCTCCCTTCATTAGTCTTTGATATAAAACATCACGCCAGGATTTATGTTTTCCCTTATTCTGATCAATAGGTATCATTTATCATGTAGTTGGGAAAATCATCTCTTCTTGTTATTTCATCTGTGTAAAGTAACAGATTTCACTGTTTTGCTGTTGAAAGGGTTTCCTTTGTGTCAGAATTGTGTTTTGATTTCTAATATAACCTGACTCTGGAATCTTTTTGGTGTGATCCCTTCAAAGGAAATGGAGTAGTTCATCCCTATGTTCTTCTACATGCATCATTCATCAGGAGCAGCAACGAAACAGTGGAAAAGGTGCTGGTGTGGGGAGTGGAGCCTCCAACTCTCAGTCCCTGAGCATCAGAGACCTTCAAATTGAAACTGCCTTACTTCTGAGCATGGATAAGGACATTCTGACAACTGTCCTCTGTGGTTGAAAGGCAGACACAGCAATAAGCCCCAGCAATAGGTTGCTTCAGGGTATCAGTGGTTGTAATGAAATAAGGTGAACGACAGAACAAAACTGGCAAAAAATGAGTGAAAATATTTGACCTCAGCCTTAGCCACCAAAAAATAACTGAAAAGTACAACTCTGGCAGTTCGTCTTTGCTGGTGTTATTAACACATTCTGCACAATGACCTTCCAATCCAAAGACATTTCATGTATCTTTAACACTTCTTTTTTTATAACTTTTGACATTTCAAGCATAGAAAACATTTACCTTCACAAAGTTTGCTGAAGCACAGCTATTTCTGAACTATATGAACTCCCTTACCTTTGGTCAAATTGATAATCACAAGGCTCTTCTCTATTTGAAGTTACTATGGTTACAGCAGAACTGGAGATGTGAGTTGCACTACTGTTTTTATTGATAAAATTGGATATTTATCAGAAAGAGCAGTTTCTCATAAAATCAAAGGATTTTGCATTATAAGCATAATGTATAAATAGAGCAAGTTAATATATTTTCTACACTGGTTATAGAAGACTGTTTATAAATGTGGGTTTAGTTAAAATATTTTTATGCTTTCTTTTTATTCAAAACTGAGCTAATCTGTGAGTGTCATGACTGATTAGTAGGGAAAGGAGGCTATAATTAAAATTAGAATTGTTATTTTTAGAGAAAAATCAATAGCAAATGCGAGATTTCTCTCATCTTATTTTCTGCCCCTGTGATACTGCCCTCCCAAAAGAATTCAAACCCATGAGCTATGAAGTATATTAATAGTTCTAGTCAGAAGATTGAGGTATAATAATACCAGTACTTTATATAATGGTCTAATTTATTCTCTGACCTTCAAACATAACAGCGAAGTATTGGATACAGTTAACAGGGATTATTGCGGTTTGCTGATATTTCAGTTAGACATACATTTTACAGGAATTAGGAACAAGCCAATTTGTTTCTACATGTATCAAAAGACATCTTTCACAAACAGGTCTACAGACACTTGTTCTGACTTGGGTACAACCCAAATCATGCTGGGCTTAACATCTAACAGATGTTGCCTCAGTCTATGAAGTTAAGAAGAATTGGATGAGATTTCTGTTGTCACAAACACTGTGAAAATCTTAGATGCTTCACTATTTCATGCTTCCCATCACTGATATTTCTAATAAAGTTCACAACCCTTTCTGAGTCAGAAACTCTGGTACTTGTTATTTCTATTTGTTTTAGTATCCTCCTGCCACAAAAGATGCCTGTTTGCTGTTCCCCAATTAGCTGTCCTTCTAGCCATCTAGTTTTTTACCTGTATCTCTGTCCTCATATGCTTGACTGAAATAAGAGATTAAGAGATGCTGTGTACTTTAATGAAAAGTAGTTTGGCATTTTCATAATACATATTGAATCTAATAAATTATACAATACTTGACGTAATTACCACACAAAAACCAAGCCCTACCTACTGTTCCTGAAAAGTGCCTTCAGAAAGCATTAGATATGAAATTTCTCAGATTAGATATGTTACTGTGGTATATGATAGCCAATACTGAGTTTTGAAATTTATTCCCTTGAGTCTTAAAGTCTCCCATCAGACAAAATGTGATGTGACTACTCTGGGCAATAATGACTATTCATAGAGTATTATTCTATCCAGAGAATAATTTAAATTAACTTTTCTCCATAGTAGAGTATCATGGCACTTTTAATATGCTCATTCTGAACTATATCCATAAATTCTCTTAATTAATGAAGCCAAATGTGATCTTGAGGAAATGACTGGTGGTTGGCAAAGCAAAGTGAAAATGTTTTATTGAACTCTTAAATGGGGTGAATGTGCTAAAAATTACGCAGTCCTCTGTTCTTATGCAGATACTATTTAACATTTTCATTAATGAGTTGGCTAGTGCAATAGAGAATGCTTCTTTAATGTATAACACTACGCTGAAAGGAGATTGTAAACACTTTGAAGGACATGATTAGAAGTCAATATGATTCTTGCAATGATTTAAAATCAACAAGGATAAAGCTACGCTTAGAAATAATCAACTTCATATGTAGAGGATCAGAAATAAGCATTCACTGCTGAAAAAATTTCAAGTTTACAATCTGAAAATGTTGAATGAATATGTATCAGTACCAATACATAGCAGAGAAAAACAAAAAGGAAAACAGGATTTATTAACTTGTTCTAAAGCATCTTTTCACATCCCTTCTTTTTTCATTCTTCTCAACAGAAAATGTCACCTGCAGTACTTGGATCTGATTTTGGGCACTGCGTATCAGGAGAGTTATCGACTGATTAGAAGTGATTAGCGGGCTAGAAAATTCACTGAAAGGAGGAGGTTGAAAGAAATGAGTCAGTTTAGGGAGGAGATGAAATGAGTCTTTGAATAGGCAAAATGTTGCTGGAAAGAAAAGGCAATAAATGTGACAAATTATTCATTTCTCATTAGGCTAGGAATGGAAATTACAGACTTGAAGAGAAGGAGGGGAGATTTAGGTTAGTAATTCAGGAATATCTGCATTAATAAACTGTATGAATACTGAAGAGTGGGTTAGTCTCCCTTGCAATTTGTGGAACTAGCATCATTCCATTTAAAAACAGATCAGACAAATATCTGTCATCAGTAGCATGGCTGCAGCTTGCTGTGTCTTGGGCCAGGAAAACATAGGGACAGAGCAGAAACCAGAATTAGTCAGGTACAGGCAATGCTGAAAAGAAGATGCAATAACCTCCACTGGGAATGGGAGAAATGGGTGAACTGGACAATCTCTCCCAGAAAAAGACAATTGCTGCATTATTGTGTTGCTTGCTTTATTATTCCACTTTCATTTGAAAAGATTTTAAGTCAGATTTTTGTGGTGGAGTTGGAAGAGAAAGCAAGAAGATGAAGCTGATTTTTTAGGAGGCAAGAGGAAGGAGAGGAATATGTAGGCATCTGTCTAATTGGCTTGGCCTGCTACACGCACACACCAACAGTACATTGGACTTTGATTACTATTTTCTTTTCCTTCTATCATTATTGCAGGAACTATTAACATGAGCCCAAACTAATTAGCTAAAAAGCAAAAGCTGGAAGTGGCATATAGTTGTAGAAAACAAGCCAATGACATCAAAGAATGGGAATCTAAATTGGGTCCAAATTTAGCACATTAAGGCTTTTGCTAATCAAGCAATAACCTGAATATAGGTATTGATGAACCGTGAAGGTATCTTTTGCCAATAAAATTTCTTCCTATACCTTTGTGTTTTTCTGGGGAAAGAGTTCTCTTCCTAGTTTAAATTGTAACTGCATTGGGAGTAGATGGATGAGATTACCAGGATGGTTAAATATAACTATCTAATTTAAATATAGCTATATCAGCAAGTGTTCAGCTACGCACATCTCCTAAATTGTCTTCTGTAGAATAACACTTCCAAAATTCTTCAAAGATAACACATCAACAGAGATCACTTTGACATAAAATCTCACAGGAGAACTGAGAATCTACTTTGGGTTTATAAACTGATTTTTAGATTAAACAGACATTTAAGTGCCATTAGAAAATCTTATCAGTAATGATTTCAAAGTTCCAAGAAATGTCATTAAGACAAAGCATAATCACCTGTTCATGTTTTTGTGTGAATTATCAACAACCATCTCAATGTAAAAGTAATTTTCATCTGTGAAATGTCAGATGTTAACATGGTATCCCAGAGGCACTCCTAATCTTTGGGATCCCTGGGCTACAAAGACTGAGTCAATTGCACAATTATGTACTAGAATGAGCACCAGTGAAGCAGTGAGTTAACATGTAATTTTTAACCATACAAATAATTGGGAGCCTTTGCATTAAATTGTTTGAAAAGAGAATGCTCTGCTTTGTCCATGCAAAGAGAGAATAATAACATCAGCATAGCACACAGATAGCCACCTTCACTTGGAGACTATGAAGTGCTAGGTGGATCTTGGGAAGGATTGTGATCTCCTGTTTACAGATAAGAAAACTGAGGCATAAAACAAATAAGGCATTCTTTAATATCTATAAGACTTAATTACCTGGATAACAGCCAAGCATTTAAATGCCCTTGGGGATGTATGTCTAAATTATTTTTCCAACTTCAATTTAAATTCAACACATTCTATTTTTTCTATTGCACTGGTAAGATAACAATCAAATATAGCGTATAACTCAGGGAGGAGGTAAAGACTTAAATTAGTGATATGCTGAAGGAACCTTAAAATGGGTTACAAGTATCAGATATCCAAATCTGGATGAGAGAGCTTCATGACTACAGATATGCTACACCTCAGGTGAAAGTGGTTATGCTGCTAGTAGGACAGGGTATGAGGTTATTATGTATGTTTCTCAGTGAACATGCATTAACAGATGGATAAGCGTTATTATATATCCTTCTTAAAATAGGCAAACTACTACTCATTGCACACAAAGTCCATGGCAAAACCAAAGTCTTTTCAGCACCCTTATTTCTCCTTGGTCGCAAGATCATAATACTTTATGCACAGTAAAATATGCTGTGACATTTTCATTTATTCATGATTCTCTGTGTGAAAAAGAAAGTTTCTTCCTAGCTCAGCTGAAGCATCAAAACTCATAGACTTGCTGGATTATATACTTCAGTTGATCCCTTTTAACTTATTGTTATCCACTTAGGCAATAAATAGGACTGGACTTCTCAAAAGCTATATTCAAACATTGCTTTATTTCTTGAATTGCCAGAGGAATATGCAAATAACAAACTCATTTTGCTTTGTCTCCATACAGTGACAGTTCTTGCTATTTTCCATGAGCTGCATGTAGATACAGATTTGTACACACTCCTGTTTGGAGAGAGTGTCCTAAATGATGCCGTGGCTATCGTGCTGACGTAGTAAGTATACCCACCTCCGTTCTTGGTGAGATATTTACAAGCTTGCATTGCTGATAGGATACTCACTGATACAGTTTATGTTAGAGATAAAAGATTTGAAGATTTCATTACAGAGGTGTAGTTCTGGAGTCATTCTTGGTTTGTTAAACACCAGGTTTCCAATACTGTTAATGGTAACTGTGTATCTAAAATGCAATTTTAGTTCATTTTCTTCAACCTAGAAAGCACTATATTCTGTAAAATGTGTTACTTTGATTTATTATTATTTACTTTCTCAACAAGATATCTTGACTAAATAATGCTGAATGAGCTCCTAGGACATAGGGCAATGATAAATTTGGAGACAGGCTCTTTTTATTTTTTGCAATCTGTTATTTTCCAAAATTAAAACCACAAAGTGGTACACAGGAGCTCAGTTTGTCCACCTAAGCTTATTGAATCTGACAGACCTTCATCTGATAATATTATCTTAAATTTATATATAGCTTTTTTATTCTCAGAAATCCTCAAACAGATCACAAATGATGGACCAAAATCACCCAAGTATGTGCTGTCCTAAAAGCACAGATGCCAAGTACACGATTAACAGGATCTTAACTTTATAACTCCACTCTATATGTATTATATGCTTCCTGGAGCTTAGCTAGAAATACAAATAATCCTCTCAGATAATCTTAAAAGTAACAGAACTCCGCAAAATTGAATTCAGTTTTCCAGGATGCTTGAAGATGCTTCACAGTAAGCTTCAATTCAGTCTTACCTTTCTCTCTTTAAAACACAGATTCTTGAACTAGGATTTATTCTATCCTTCAGAAAACAGACTTTTACAGAGTTTACAGTCATTAGAAAATGAGGTTTATATTTTGTCTATATTTTATTTTTTTTGTTTATATTTTATGAAATCTCATCTAGAAACTCGAAATAGTTGAATTGCAAAAATACTCAAAATTGTTTCACAATACAAAAATAGTATTCCTATTTAATTTATCATTCTGCAATTATCAGCCTAGTTACATTCACCTATGCTAAACTCCTCACATTGTTTTTAGAGCAAGAGGGTTTTTTTTTCTCAAACTATCAAGTGCCTGAGCACAGCATTTCATGACTGGATACAGCATGGCTGTCACATTCAGTGACTGTGGTTGGAATGTGTCACTTAGGAAAGCATCTAGTACATCAAATAATAAAAAATGCAAAAGGAAAACTAAGCAGAGAATAGAAATCTCAGCAGAGAGAACAGACAGAAAAGCATTAAAGTAGCTATTAGAATTGGAAATAAGTGTGTAGGTGATTCTTTTCTCTCATACTAAGCTTTATTTAATAAAGGCCTGGACATTTATAGTTCATTTAGATTCTTCATCTGTTAATGTAAGGTTCCTATAGACTGGGGAACTGTTAGGCTACAAGCAGCTCAAGGAGACCTAAAATACTTTGACTGTCTAGTTTTCCATTGCTGTGATGTCAAAGCACATGGATCTCTTAAAAGGTGCAACTCAACAGCAGAGCAAATCTAGAAAGAAAAGTACATGATTCATGAGTTTCTAACCTCTACCTCTGCTAAGACACAAGTCTTAGTTATGACCCTCAGCCTGCACATGGATACAGAAACCTACAGGAAGGATGCCTAATGCAAGTTCTGGCTATCTCCTTCTCTTGTTTTCTTTGATATACATAGGATATTGCAAGTCTTTTTTATTACAGAATGTTGTCACTGGAAACTAGCATATTTTTCTGTATATTCAGTGTGATTGATACTTTGATTTATCTAACATATTTAATCATGTCTAGAGACTGGAGAGAATATATGATGTCATCAGTTCCATGTTTCATTAATTTCTGGCTTCAGTAATCAGCTTCTGCAAAAATGCAATGTTTCCACAATTTAACATGATTTTCCTTCCTGTTGCCTTTTAAGTAAAGATATCCTCTTGATAATATCAGCTTCAGTGCATTAACACCCCACTAAACCAAACTGAGTTTAAATGAAGAATATTATTTTTCTCTCACCTACTTTTTGTCTCTGTAACACATAACACTTTCCAGGCTGTGCAAACACAACATGTTCATAATTACAGTAATAGAGGACTATTTAAAAAAGTGTGAGAATAATGTTTACAAACCTGGAAAAGCAATGTTAAGTCATTTTGTACACTATGTAATGGTGAACAGAAAACAGATTAAGAGAATATGCAGTGTGTTTCATCAGCTCACAGAATAACCCAGTTAATGTCTGTAAAAGTGACTCACTGCAGGAAAGAGAGGAAAAGAAAAAAGGGAAGGCCTTGATGGCTAGCTGTGGCAATTTGGCAAGCCAAAGGTAGCATGGCTGTGGGCCAACAAGGCTTTATATGGTATCTCACTTTTCCTTCAGCTTCTCCCTCTAACCTCTATTTTTCCTGTGCTATTTATCACTTCGTTTAGAAAGGACAGCAGCAGGACCAGCTACCACTACTCTTTCAACAGCGAGCTGTGTGTTGCTGCGACTGTATGCACAGGGCCAGTTGTCCACAGAAAATATTTATCAAGCACACAAGTTCTCCAGGCCAAATCAGCAATTCTCCTATAGGCCATCTTGCCATAAAAAACACCTGAGTATTTGTAATAATTGCAAGATTTCATTTATACTGTGCTATTTTAAGATAATCCGTGCAGGAGGGATCAGTGTGAATCAAATTGACAATCGTGGCTGCAGAAAGGCTGACAAGCTGTTGTGCATCTGGAGAGCTCATACGCACAAGAGCCTCTATAAGGGTATTGTAGCTGTAACAGGGATTTTCTACATAAGTAACTCACAGAGTTGCTTACAACTTTTCATTATTAGGACAAAAGTCTCCTTTTAACAGAAAGTTTGTGAGAATTCTCACAGAAAATAAAGTTTTGGAAGAAAACGGAAATTTAAATATTCAAAATGAGTAACTTTTGAGCCTCTTTTATGTCAAGGACTCAAGACACTAAGAAAAATAATAGAGCCCTACAATACTTATTAGATGACTAAACATGTCTGCTTTTACCTGGAAAAACCTATATGAGTAATTACACCACAAGTGTTTCCTACATACTTTGTTTTCCAGCAAATTGACTTGGCACCCCTGTCCACCTCCTACTTCTAGCAGCATAAGCTTTTTCTGTAGAAGTATTTTATATATGCTAACATTAAAGCAAACAAATAAAATGTATGTAGGAAAATATATCTCAAGATATTCGAGCTTCTTCTACATGTGTTTAAATATCCTTATAGTCTTTACAATTACAGATGTTTCACTCTTTGGAATTTAATTTTAGACAACAGATTATGGCAATGTTTTATGAAAAGGCCTTTCCAATCATATTTGTGTTACAATTTTTAATAAAGAAATCATTCTCAGGTACATTGTATTTCATCACCAAGAAGTTTACCTGAGTTTATTCTGTAGCATCCAGAATGAAAGAATATCACCTAAGATCACGTTTCTTGTATTGCTCTATCGTAATATATAGTGTATGGAATGACTTCTTTTGCTTTCTTGGGTGTTGGTCTATGATGTAGTGAATATTTTCATACAAGATTCCAGATGATGGCTTTTTTTACCACTGCTTGTGTCCTCTAACTCCTGGGGTTTCAACTTCTTCAGCTTTTTTGTAAAAACATTAACAGCAAAATATAGCTTGCAGATGTTCCAGCACACATAAAGCTGTTGTCTTAGCTATAAACTTAACCTTCTGCCTTCCAATTCCCTGAAAAAATAATACATGGATATTTTTGAGCAAATAAGGTTTACCTTTTTTTCACTTTCATTCTTTTTTCATTGTTCTATCTTCGTATGATATATCACCTGTTGAAGAAAACACCTGCATATATTTTGAGTGCACATACTATAGGTTTGGGATTGGCATGGGTGGTGCACATTTGCAGGTAAATTTGATGAAGAAAGTGTGGAAAAGTTGTAGAAAAAGCATTGAATAGCTTAAGATGTGACTGAAAAGTAGCTGAACAGGTCATTAGCATTGAGACAGTGTGTTTAGCAGAGCTATTTAATCTTTCTCATGCTGAGTGCTCAGTGAGTGCAGGATGTATAAAGCAGTAATGAATACTGATACATGTTCCCTGCTAACAAATTACCTAAGAGACATTACACGAGAGATGTTTCCATTGTAGCTAATGTCAGAAGTGTTTGTATCATCATTATACGAAAGACATGACTTCATCTCTCTGCTGGCTCTGTACCATTGCTCAGTAGGCCTAATGAAGTTTCATCCCCTTACTGGAAGAGGTGGTAGTGTGGAAGTCACATTGGCAGCAAGGACATCGACATATGGCAGAGTCTTTCACAGGTAATCAAAACAAGTGAGTGGCAGCCAGGGGACACAGGGTATGTGACATTGTCACATGTGAGACATACAGCAAGGAATGAATTTACTAACTTGTTATACGCAAGTCAAGTTAGATACATGCATGAAGTGGAAATCCTGGAAATAAAAAGTGTGGTTGATGATCACATGGCAGTGAAACCAGGGAACACAGAAACTAGCTGACACATGAAATGAAGACCTCCCATGTCAAAATGCTAATTGCCTAGAAGACTTAGAAGTAGAGATATTTTTGGGCAGAGATAAAAGTAATACTACAAGCATAGTTTTCTTGTGAAGTTTGCTTTGCCATTTTTAAGTGAAATACCTTAGGTATGTAAAGGAAGAGATCATAAACTTGGAGGTTCAGAAGAAAATAAAAAGGAAAGTAAAGACTCCCCAAAAAAAGAGGATTGTTTTGAAATGGATATCCTGCCTCTTTGGTAAAGTATCTATCTATTGTGTAGATTTCCACAAAGCTTATTAATGCCTATTTGCAAAAAATTGGCAATAGAAGGTGCAGACTTGACACAGTCGGGCCATAAGGCTCCCTTGGCAAAAGTCTAAGACCAGTGCCAAAAGGCTAAATTCTTAGAACTAGGTAAGAACTGGAGGTATAATCCTGTTATTTTATGACCCTTGCTGATAAGAACAGTATTTGTGAGTGAGATGCGTATTTCCAGTGATGCTCACAGAAGCAGAAATTCGGTGAGCATCTATTGGCGAGATAAGATGGTCTTAAATAGGTAACAGTCAGGTTTTTTCTTGTTTTTCACCCCAAGTACAAGTACACTGTGCTTGTACAACAGTACTGCAACCCCCTTCTACATAATAAGCTTCTATGGATTGGTTCAAAGATTTACTAAGTGGTTTACCATGATGAAAAAATTTCGTTTTCCAAAGTTCTTGGAATACAACATTTTCTCTAACAATAGATATATTTCAAGTCCATTTTTCATGATATAGCTACAACATATGACACTATATCTGTGCTTGAGAAATTAACTGTTCATAGAATCCACACCCCTTTTTAATAGCTTAAAAGGCTTGAAATTTATGACAAATTGTTTGCAGGTTACCCATTTCACCTTGCTTTTGTCTTTCCTTCTGTAGTGGAAACAGAGCTTATCTGCTACAGTAGGATAAATTGTAAAGCAGGAACTCTAATTATTCAATGTGCATTCAAAGTATTGAGGGGAAAACAGGCAGGGCAAATTGATAAAGATAATGGTCAGCTTTACTATGTCCAGTGAGGAAATTCCTTGTAAAAGTAGTTTCATGGCTCATCTTAAATATTTCAAGGATATACGTATACAAACATATGTCATAGAATACCTCTTTTCTGCTCAAACAATACTTTCATTCTAGTCTAGTAATATCATATACAAGCTAAAATAATGCTCACACTATTCTTTCTTGGCAGAAGTTCTCCCAGAAACTTGTATGGAGCTTTCTAGAATAACATGGCAAAAGTAATGGAGACGAATTTATTGAAACCCAGTATGATTTCCAGGAGAAATAACTCAGAAGCCAGAGCTCCACTCAGCTTGTGCTGAGCACCTTCTGAGGCTGACACTCCTCAGTGATCACTGTAACTGGCTTAGGAAGTCAGAGAATTCCTTCTGTCACACTGGTTATTCTTACTGATAGGTACAATCATAATATTACTAATTTTAATTCAGTTTAGATCTCTTCAAACTATACAAACCTTTTTTCATCAAATGGACCTCAAATAGAAAATCCATAAAAACCTTTAAACCCTTCTGGGTTTGGTTATTTGCTTCCCTACATTTTTGTTACTTCAGTGGTTTTAATGCTGTTCTGATATCATTGAACGTGAAGACAGTTTACACAGGAGGAAAATGTAATCAGAGACTGAAGAAACAGACACTGGACAAACACCAAGTAAAAGTACAAATATTCAGTTTATGTTATGTTTCATTTTGTCACTGGCTTGGTGAAGTAACTATCCATTATCTGTAAGTGTTACTTTCCTACTTTTCACAATTTCTAATTGTGATTCTTTGTGTATTGTATATTAAAATCAGCAGTTCTATAAAGGACATGAAAAGATATTGTAACTGTGCTGCTGAATAATGAAGTTGGGAGCTGGGATTTGCAGGAAGTAATATCAGCTTTGAAAGCTATGATGAGTGTCTCCTTGATGCATATCTCAGCAGATGTGAGGCTCCTTTAGGACTATTTTAAGCTTTGTTCTTTTGTCATGGACTGTCTCTAATTTGGATCCTTTGCCCTTCAATTTTTGGGGTATTATTCTGTATGAATTTTGCCACACTTTGATCCCTGAACCCATTGAATAACAAATTTTGCAGAGGAAAGTCAGCTGAATGTTCTGATATTTTTCATTTAAATCGTAGTTATATTCAGAAAGTGGCCTTCAAAAGGGACATTGTGGGCTTCCATGTGTACTGTCTCAAACTCTTTTCTATCATGTTTAATCAATTAAGAAACTAGGACTTTTTTATCAGTCAGTACTTTTGTCTTTGTTTCAGTTTTCTTCTCATCCGTAGGTAACTGGGAGTTCATTCAGTTTATGACCATGGTGATGTCTGTCAGCCTTTATCCCATACCTCCTGCTGAGGACGTATTAGGCATTGTCAGGCAAAAAATATCAATGCTTCAGTATTGAGTCATTGCAGATAAAAAAAGAATGTTTCTCTATTGCTCTTGTATTTTTAGCCTTTTTTTATAAACCATGTATTCTTGCAATTTCTTAGTGTCTTTTACCATACTATTTCAGCCACTGGAGTGAAACAGAAACTTATTTAAGTTCTATTTATTTCCAACATGTATCTGACTGCAGACAAATTGTTATTCACTCATCCTGGGCATATCAGTATGTAAGAAATAGTGTGAAAAACCCACTTCTATTCCTAAGTGGGCCCTTATGCGCATACAGTTAGTAGCTTTAGTGTACCTACACATAATACTCTTCAGCTATTTCTTCAAAAGTGTATAAGCCTCATTCCTTGGCAGCTATTGTATAAAGTGTGCACAGAGTCACGCTTCTAGCCAAGGAAGAAAAGAGGGAAATAGAAGCACCTGTGCCATCAGATGGCAAAAACGTAAAAGGGATTAACATATGCAACATTTTCCTGCTTAAAGAAAATAGGTGGCACATAGGTTTCTAGGTGTGGGAAAAGATGGTGAAATGGAGATGAAAGAGAAAGTAAGAAACTGAACTGATGAAAGCAACAAATGGACATTGTGAAGACCTGGCTAGAAAAAAGAAACAGGGGTGAGAAAAGACAAGACATGGTGAGAAACAAAGATAAGGCATACTGTGTAGATACAGATCCTGACAGCCCTGTAGCTAGGACACATTAGAGGGGAAAAAAGCTTATTTACTCATAGGGCTGCGGAGAAAAATCTAACTGCTTTTCTCTGGTGCAATTTTGCAGTTCTGTGTTGGTTTTTTAGGAATGTCTATGTTTGAAATCCTTAAGCAGTACATCAAAATGTGCTCCTGAACTGTAAAGAAACTGTGAAAAGCATAGGAATTAGGACAATAGTACACTGCAATCAGGTAATGCAACTGAATTCAGAAAAGGAATGAGATTCTGACAGAAACACAGGGAGTTGCTCCCAGACCTTTTCTTGGTAGCTGTCTTTATGTAAATTCACATGGCAGAACTAGAGGAGCTGAGACTTCTATGAGCTCTGTGGCAGGCCTAGAGAGGTGGTTGCCTTTGCAAAACCTGACAGAGAACTTGCAGATCAAAGACCAGCGCTGGACTGCAACAGGCATAGGAAGTGTTGCTCAATGGTACTGACTTGCATGATCTTGAATCTTGATAATCTAGGGATTTCAGTGCCTCTAAGCTGCAGATCTGGACAGATGACTAATTGGATCTCTGGAATCGACCATTGCCTCATTGCAAATAAATACTATTGGCGATTTTATTCCCACAAAGGTTCCTGAGGAAGGATGACTGTAACACTTTGGAGGAGAATAAAACAGAATTACTTGGAAAAAAGCAAAATGCTGGATGGAAGCTCAGCCCAAACATTTCACTTACTGACCCCCCGTAAACAAGATGAATGTGGCTGCTATTCCAAATATTGTTAGAAAGGCTTAAGTACCAAGCCGTATGTACCATGGAAACCACTGATATAACAAAGTAATTTATAAATTAATAGAGCAAGGAGTTAACTGTGCAACAAGTTAGTGAATGATTTTAAAAGATGGATGAGGAATCCTTTCTATCTATTATTTCTATAATAACAAAATTATGGTTGTCCATCTGCTCTTTTTACCTTTGAGGAAGGGTTTACTCCCAGCTTATTTTGTTGATGATAATTAGAGTTTCACGTCATTGACCATCTGGAACAGGAGATGTGAACACTGGGAAACTAACCAAACTTGCTATTAGCAGGAACTTTAAAAGAGCTTCTTTCCCAGAATAGAGTAAATCCTACATAAAATGATGGTGTCCTTGCTTAATAAAACTTCCTTTCTTTTTGTTCCATGAGCCACACTGTACTGACCAGTGTTGTGCATAAATTGGGGGAAAATATTCTGGAATGTCTGTAACGCTTGTTATTGATGGAATTTCTGTGTGAAAATGGTGATTTTGAACAAAATGGTTTCAGGAGGTAATTCTCATCATTACAGTTTTTCCACTTCTTACTATTTCATATCTCTTTTTGCAGTATCAGCTCCACGTTAAAATTCTACTTATCTTCCGGTTAATACATGCTAAAGGTCTCTCTAGCTATACGTTATTGTATTAGGTCTGGTTGAGATGGAGTTAATTTTCCCTATAGCAGAACTCATAGAGCTGTGTTTTGTATTGGTAGGTAAAACGGTATTGATAACACATGAGTGTTTTGACTACTGCAAAGCAGTGCTCCCACAGCATCAGGGCATCCAACATCCCCCCACCAGTAGGCTGGGGTGGGCAAGATCTTGGGACACAGCCAGGACAGCTGATCCAAACTGACCAAAGGGATATTCCATATCGTATGATGCCTGCTCAGCAATAAAAGCTAACAGAAAGAAGGAGGAATGGGGGCATTCGTTCTTACATTTATACTGAACTACTGAGGAGCTCAGTGTTTTTCCATGACTCTTTCAAAGCAAAATTCTCCCTTGTTATTTTGTTTAATAAGCAGACTTCTGTCTCCCGGTCTTCCCCCCTCCTGCCTGTCTTTTGGCACAACTTGATGTGTGAATTGTGATACTTACCACTACTGAAAAACCCTGACCTACACTTCACAAAAGCAGCAGTGAACTTGACAGAGAAAAACATGAGCCTATTTGTAAGGCAGAAACAACAAAAACTTCACACTTTGTGTTTCGGATGTTTGTTTGTTCTTTATCTGCTGTGCAAATTCGCTTGGTTTTGATTACAAATCACTGGGGTATTTTTTCCTGCTTTTTTAAAAACAAAATTTATACAAAATATTATACAAGAAGAACTTGATCTTCCATTGCAGATATGGAGCTTTTCAATGGGAGCAAGAGTAGAATAGGGTCCTCAAAATTGGCTTTCTGCAACCCAGCTGAGGTGTTGCAAATCTATGCTTTTGGAGCTGAAATATGTTATGAGCAAAATGCAGTTCAGAAAGGATAGTGGCATGTACTCCAACTACTGAATCAATGCATAAGCATATTATAAGTCTAGTTGTGTCATATAGGTTTTAGCTACCTCATATGAAGACAGCCGTATTTTCGCCTTCAAATAGTTAGAAAATATTCTGCTAAGTATCTATACTTAGAGAATAACTTAAGCAACTCCATTTTCAGATTATTTCCATTCATACTAGATATTTACAAAAGCTTAGTGAAAAGGAGATACTGATAACTATGGCTGTTATCAGGCATGCCTATCAGGTATATACCGGAACAATATTCTTCTTGGACAACTTAGTCAGAACCAGTGTATTGACAAGTAATAATTGATGTGAAACTAAATCAAAAGTGCCTTTTATTTTTTCTACGATTTTATACCCTTTTAGTTTTATGTATATTTAATGTTCATTTCTCTTCTAACTTGATATTTATCTATTCTTTAGAAAGACGGGAGTGGAAAAGTAGGCTTTGTATTTCTGATGGCTTTGGAAAGAGAACAATGGGAGCAAAACCTTACCCCAAAATATATTCTCCCCTCCAGTAGTTTTGCTTTTATTTGCCCTTTTCTTCCCTCCCCAGCCATACTCTTTTCTGTATATACATCCATCAAAATATTTCTGAAAGAACTTAAGCCTTTATAAAAAAGTTCTTGAACACAGAGTTTTCTAAATTGATTTTCCAAGATGCTAATTAAAACTTTTATTTGTCACTCACCATATACATGACTTTACTTTGTTTCTGACATAAGCTCCTCTTGCCAATTTTTTCCCAACAGGCAGCTTATTATTTGCAAGCTTGTGGTCAGATGCTGTGCAAGCACAAAGAGATAGTTCAGCAGGAAGAGTAACCAAGGATTATTTTACTAACACTCCCATTCATGTCATCCAGTGTGACATATACATTCAAGTTACTTGTGTGCACATTTCTAAAATCTGTTCCCAGCATACTGCAGGGAAAAAAGTAGAAATTTTCTGACTTTTGTTTTATCAGTGAGTTTGTTTTGCTTTTTTTTGTTTGTAGTTTCTTGGAGTCATATAACTTAATTTATTTATTTATTTTTTTCTTTAGTCATGTTTGTCTCTGATCTGCTTGCCACCCTATGCTCTTGCAAATGCACACGTATTGCTTCTGAATAGTAAGATGCACATCACAGAAAACTGGATTCTAAAGACCTAAAGGGGAACAAAAGTACACATATGTGTGCATGCATGTGTAAAGTAGATGTTGATTTTGTTAGCCATATCTCAAGCAGCTGCAACTATCTTGATCTTTCCATGTGGCTTTCTTTTTATTTTTCTTTGATTAGCAATGTATTTATGTGAAAACAGGTGTAACCTAAATAAAGTTATTAATTACTAAGGAAACTAGTGCATTTGTTTCAAAGGTCTGTTAAATATGAACTCCAGCTATTATTTAATTCTGTGATATATTTTAAGTTCTTCCATTCCGATTTTTTACGTATTTGTATTTAAGACAAAGTGACTACTCAGGTTGTCAGGGAGACTGGACAGGACTGATGTGATTAAAATGTTGCAATACTTAAAAATACTTATATGCCCTGACAGAATATTTCTGGAGTGAACTAACAATGGTGTAAGAGCTTCAGTGAAAGGCAAACTTAAATCCAAGGACTTCATGTTGATTCATGTAGTCACTTGAACTGAAGCTAAACTATTTGCTTTAACTATAGCCACATCTCCATTCTTCATCTTACCTGAATTAGTAATATTAATCTCCTTTCCAGTATCTTCCTAGGGAACGTGACATTGAATTCTTTATGCAAGCCCATTCTAGGTTCAAATGCCTTGGCTTTTTTCCATTACTTCACAGCCATACATGCTGCATTGAGATAAAAATGTACATAATTGTCTAAACAGAAACAAAACCTCAACCAGAGAGAAGGACCACTCTGGATTCTCTACAATGAATCTAAGACTTTATGCGTATTGTAGCTATACACAGCCTCAAATACCTACAGGCTTAAATATCCTCTGCTATGATTTGCAGCCCCAGCTGACTCACTGTATTAGTCCCAACCAGGATGTTTTTGCTTCTGGGTGGTGGTCTGTTCTTGGATGCAGTATGTGTGAATCTCGGTCTCTTCTGCTTTGTTCAGTGACTGGCCCCATGGTTACAATCCTGGTCAAAGCATTTTTGCTGAATTAGGCTATTCCTTTAGTCCAGCTGCATCCTGTTTGTTGCCTGGGCTGATTTCAGTCTCAGGCTGCTTTTCACTTTCTTTTCAATTCCACCTTTTTGCCCTGATTGGCCAAAACCATAGGGCTGGGAACTGTGCCTTCACTAAGTTTGAGTGTAGCAAAGCTTCTCCTGAGGGCCATTCCTCTACTGTCAACTAGCAACAAGAAATCCGGTGTGTGATTTCCTCCCATCCATCTCACACACACAACTCTCGACCAGTAGCCCCTTGTTCACAGAAATCATGGCGAGAAGTGTTCTTTAGTGCTGTTGCACATAGAGAGCTGGGGTTCCGAATATTCCCTGGTTTTGTTTCAACTCTCTTTTCCCATGCTATTAAATATTTTTAGTAGGCATCTGGGAGAAAAGTGGTATGATAACATAAGAAAAAGTGCTAAAAGTTCATGTCTAAATCCCATCTTCTGCACACACAGATTAAATAGCAGCATGTCCCCCATGTTCTTTCGGAGCTGTTAAAATGCAGTCAGCAAAAGCAGAGCCCAGGCAATCTGAAATGATGGTGTAGAAGAAAATGCTTTTTGCAACTTGTTCTGTATTTTCTTCCTCTGTTTACAGCAGCTGCTTTCAGACTATTACTCTGGATGCTACTTTTTAATTTTTTGGAAACTGCACAGTGGTTCTGGAAGCCCAATAGCTTCAGTGGTGTACGTGCTAGCTCCATCTGTGATGAGTGAGAGGGAGGTTCTTAGTTTAGTGAAACACATCTAGCAATAGTGATCCACACATGACCCTCCGGTTTATCTAACACAGCAGGAATTTGTGCTGAATGCTAGTATGTATATGAACAAATAATTTAGTAAGTGACCACATGCATTTCAAATGCTGAGTAGCTTTATGACCACCAGTGGTCTCCTGTTTATTAGGAGGGAAAGGGAGAATGTTATTTTAAAAGTCTGAAATAAAAATGCCTATATTCATTTCAGTTGTTGAATTACTGGTATTGTTGTTCAAGAGTCTTTCCTTAATAACATCAAGGCTATATTGTCATACGTAAACGCAAACCGTCTAATCTCTCTTTTCTGTGATTCTGAATGAAGTAATTTAACTGCATTTCTTAACTGGGATTTTGTTTGGTTTATTTGTTCAGTACCTTGAAGAACCTTGCAAAAGCTGCAAGTGTGAAAGTATATGGCATATTTTTGGAAAAGTCAGGAACCTGGTATAGTGATCCTTTTGTGGTGGTCAAATGATATGAGTAGCTCTTTTGACAAAAAGGCTGGTATTAGGTCTCAAGGAACTTTTTAACTGGATAACAACTGGCTTTCAAAGGTTTCACATTTGTTTTTCTGTGCCAAGTGTGTATGGAAGAAGCCTACAAGGTCAAGAGAAAATAAGCAAAAGTCAAAGGCAGAATTGTAAGACAAATAGTGACATCTGGAAAATGACTTACTTCTACATTTGTAGAGCTCTTGTTTACTGCAGTGAATGTGAAATGTTTTTCTTGGCAAGATTATAGGATTAAAATCCATCAGTCTGGGAATAAAGTTCATGCAGGTTTATAATATTACCAATACACAGTTACAAATTTCAAATGTAGTTGCGTTTAAAATCTGTATATAGAAAAAACAACCCCAAAACATCAAATAAATACTAAATGGTTAGAAAATTAGTAGGTTTTATTATCTTTTTTGGTAGTTTTTGAGGTGCATTTTGGATATTTCTACTGGTTTATACTAGTATATGAAGTACTGTGATTGTGCCTTCTTTCAATTGACTTCCATGTAAATCGGTCTTTGTGCTAATTAAAGGCTCATGTTCTCTGTCAGAGAAACAACGGAGCAAGGCAGCTAAGCACTGCTAGTGATCTAGGCTGAGGACATTACACAAATGAAGTTTTATGTATCCAACTGGACCCCAAAAGAGGGAAAATACGCTAAAGAAAGGTAAGTAAAAGAGGCAGAGCTGATCTAGTTCGGTGAATTTCTGTGATGGCTCCCAGCTGATCCCACACTACCATCCTTCCTGACAGAATATTCGGAGAGAAATGGTCATGCAAACAGAGCTTAATTTCTGTGGAACTGTCTTCCCAGATAAATGTTTTTCTTCTATGGAAGGAAAAAACCTAAACAAAAAAAAACCCAAATAGAACCCAGAGGAAAGATTGTATAATTTTTGCTAACATGGATATAGCAAAAAAAAAATAACTTGTCCCTTCTCCCTCTCCCTATCTTCCTTCCTTCTAGGACCCAAATTCTGCAGAGGTTAAAAAAAATCAGGGACAGCTGGGCCCCTCAAACAGAAGTTGCAAAGGTTTATTCAGTTGTAAGAGTACTTCAGTGAGTTCATGTAATCGTTTAAAGTTTTATTCTCTGGAAATTAATGTTCCTGTGGTATTTTGCATTGCTTGGACTTTGTTCAATGCTAAATAGTTTAACTTGAACAACAGAAGTAATATCCTCTCAGATCAAGACTCTTGATCAAATGGAAACTCAAAAAATCCATGGGGCTAACTGATTCATAGACTAAAATCAGTCTTGTAGTTTAGTCTCAAGTGCATTGTGGAAACTTCCTTGTAGCTTTTAAAAGTTTTAGCTGTGATATTAACTGATGTCTCTAAGGCAAGGCAAATGAAGATTTCTTCATGCTTGCAGGAAACAGAAAAGAGGGTTGAAAGAGAGGAGTTCATGTAAAGCTTTTTCTGTAGAGTTGTGTCTAGATACATTTCTGGAACAGTTCCAAACCCCATGATTATAATCTGGCAATATATCTGTATCTAGTATCAAATCCTTTGCATTACATGAAAAATCAGGCCGGTTTCTAAACAGCAAAATGTGTCTGTGTTGTCAAAATTCATGTTCATTACAGATTATTTGCTAGTTAGTTCTCACGGCAGTATACCATCTTGGTTGCATTGACTTGAACACAGTCTTTCCTGATTTAAACTTCTGTTGTGCAACTTAGCCCTTTACATTTATATTGATAATGAAGTCTGTCTGTTGTCTTCAATAAATACAGGACAACCCAGTCTGCTTGAAAATCATGATGAATTGTTCAGATGTCCTTGTAGTGAGAAACAGTTGTATTTTGCTGTTGTCTTTGATTAAAGTGCTCTTTGCCACTACCTGACTTCCCTACAGATTTCACGAGCCACACGTCAGCAAGTGTAAGAGCCAATTTCTTGTAAGTTCAATTGTAAGTTGAGCTATGGGGAGGTCTTGGGAGCAGAGCACCATAATGAACCATGAAAGCCTGAGAGCAATTATTTTGAGCTAATCAAACACAATAAATAGCAGGAAGCAAGGTCTATTTTTGGAAGAGATGTCTACCAAGAAACCTGCAGTTTTTATTTACTACTTCCGAAGATTACTAGAAAATGAACTAAATAAAAGCCCTGTAATTTTGAAAATAAGGACAGTTTAAAAATTAACTGGAAAGCAGAAAAATCTCTCATGTATTTAAAAGATGCAAGCTCGTTGTTTCATATCTGCTTTCTAGATAACATGATATCTTTTCATGTTTTTAAAGGTGATAATACCATGAAAATGATTAAGACAACAGGAAGTGGATGTTTCAGGGTGACTCAAGCTTAATTTATTTTGAAACTTAAAAAAATTTTAAGGTGTAGACTAGGGCAAATTATTTATAGTCTGGATTCAGGCCAGTGCAGTGCTATATCAGCCCCTGGGCAGCTTAGGGGGAAATTTCACCTTAAGCATGAAAGAGCTTTATTTCTCTGCATAGTAGAAAACTCCCCAAAGCTACCCCACTTCAAAGAATATAGAGTATTAAATTTCTAGATACTCTTATTCTTTCCCATGCCAACATCTTTTTCTATTTTGGGATGCTGTAGGGGACAATTGCTCCCTGATGTTGCAGTAGAAAAGGTGTCTCATCCATTTGTGTAACTGCTTGGTAGATTTCGTGTGGATTGTTCCACTCTCCGTTGTCACTGTCACACTCTGGCTTTGTATCTGGCATAAGCTGTAATCAAATGTAGGCTACTTACTTAGGTTGCCAGCAAAATTGAAGCTCAGATTTCTGTTATAAAATACTTCATAAAATTTGTGGCCTATATTTTATCATAATGATATATTTTGTATGTAATGTGTTTTTCTTTGGTGAGCTACGCTGGGAGGATTGTGCTGATGCTTCCTTTCTATTCAGCACTGGTAAGGCCACCCCTGGAGTTCTCTAGTACAAGACAGAGATGGAACTGCTAAGAGGGTCCAGCGAAGAGCCACTAAGATGATTGAGGGACTCTCATGAGGAAAGGTGGGACTGTTCAGCTCAGAAAAGAGAAGGATCTTATCAATGTCTATAAATACCTGAAAGGAGGGTGCAAAGAAGATGGAGCCAGGCTCTTTTCAGTGGTGCTTAGTGCCACAGCAAGAGGCAGTGAGCACCAAGTGAGACACTGGAGATACTGCCTGAACAGCAGGAAAACACTTTTATACTGTGAGGGGAGCTGAACACTGACATTGCTCTTTAAGGTTGTGGAGTCTCTCACCCTGGAGGCACTCAAAAGCCGTCACTGGGCAGCGGGCTTTAGGTGGCCCTGCTTGAGCACCAGGATTAGGCAGATGCTCTCCGGAGGTCCCTTCCAACCTCAACCATTCTGTGATTCTGCAAAGGGTGAGATGAGCCACATGCATCAAATAGCATGTTTCCAAGCTTCATGGAGCTCAGTGCTTCCTAGAAATCTAGCTGGAGCCACACTCCACAGTCCCTAGAATAGGAAAGAGAGTCTCCTCTGCAAATTAAAAGAGCTGTTTTTCTCATCTCTTCTATTACCATCTGTTCACAATAGACAACTCATGTTAATAAAGACTCAGCTCTGAAAATATTTGACAAAAATCTCCACCAACCAGTCAATCATAGCCTGACATAAATATTGAAGAGCACTAGAATGTCTTGGCCCAACTATCAGACATATCTGGATGCACTGGACCATTGTTCAAAGGTTCGTTGCGCATAACTGTGATTCTGACATATGAATACTGTCTGCCCAGATTATTAAAGAAAATAAAAATAAAGCCGTCTATTTATGACACTTGCAGGTCACTTCCTGCTTATGTAGTTCTTGAAGATAAATGCTGTGAAGTATGAAGCAGTGCCTCTTGTATTTTAAATTAATTCAAGAAGGCATGCTGGTATTTATGACACCGTAATTGCATACAAAGGAAAAGAGAAAAATCGTGCTTTTAGGTGAAAAAAAGCTGCCAAAGAAAAAGTTCTGTGTGAGCAATTGAAATGGCCTTATAAATAAAATAATATTTTATTAACAACAAATCAGAATTTCAGAAAAACATGTATTATTTTCTAAATCAAAGCTTGTTTTTTTTGTTTTGTTTTTTGTGTTTTCCCAGATACAGCATATGAATGGAAAGATCCTGACCCTTTTCAGTATATCTGGTGAGGTTTCTGTTATTCTTCAACTCTGTGGATTTCTCTGATAAATGCATCATGGATTCAGCGATATGACGTATCGGGGAAGTGAAAGTAATTTTTTAGTTGCTCTTTGGTGGCACATTATATTCTGCATCTGTGTTAGATGAAAGTATGCTGCTCTGGTGCCAGCAAATGCTGTGTGTTTATACTTGAGATGTTTCCTGTAAGCTTCTGGAAGCTGTTGGACTAGATCCTCAGAAAACATGAGCAATTACAGTTACATTGGATTTGGCCAATGAGAAGACTTTTTACCTGCATTTATGGCTATAAAGGGTTAACAATTGCATTTTAGTTTGATTTAAGCAGAGCTTCGCCAAAATATTTACTTCAAGGACTGTCTGTGTAAGCTGCAAGGAAAACCAGCCTATGTTAATCTCTTCCTTTTTGGGCACTACTTACTTCTTTACAGTGCAGCAAAGACTGTATCTGTGAAAAAGTAATTTCACAAATAATCCAAATGAGATATCCATGACATGTCACTTCTTTTCCAGAGAAACAGTATGTAGATGTTTTAATGTTATCTAAGATTAAGAAAGGTCAATGTCTTTTTTTGGAAACTGTTGAATAAGAAATTACACTGAACCCTGAATAGCCCTGACATCCTTCAGCCGTAATGACTGCAACTTTCATAGCTGTTGGAAATAGAATTAAGGAGAGTTTCTTTACTTTCTCCCTCACTTGCACAGGCATGCAGGGGTGGGACAGAGTTTTGCCAATTGGTTCCTTTGTTGCTGGCAGACAAAAAGATAAATTAGTGTTGCAACCTTCATTTCCCTTTCTTTTTTAAAAAGTTTGCTTGAAAGACTGAGACTAAGATCAAGAGATTTGCAGATGTATCAAGAATTAATGACCTTTGCTTAAGTCACACATCCCGTGCCAAACAATCTATCCCAGCCGAGGTGATGAGTACAGAGACAAATTCTGACAGGGAGTATGTCATGGGAGTAGCAACTGTACAGGAACAAGTATTGGGAATGACTTCTTAGAGGGAAAACAGAAGAAGATTAGGGATTCAGAGAAAGATGTGACCAAGATGTCCACAGAAATGAAAGCTGACTGATCTGACAAGTCTTGTCTTTCAAAGTTTGTAGATCTGAATGGGTCTGGTTTTGGTTTTTTTTTTCCCCTTACAGTCTTTTTGGCTTTCCCTTGTGTTAGTATAAGACAGAGGTATTCTCTTACACAGTGATTCCCTTAAGCTTTTCCTACTTACCTGTCTTTAAATCATATTGAAGGATCCAGGCCTTTTGATATGATCCCTTATTGCAGATGAGGATTAGCTAGAATAAGGGGTATTACCCACTCCATGCTAGGTGAGGTTGAGGTATAGCTAGAGGAAAATATGCATGGAGCTCTTTGGTATGGCTTTTTGTCTCTACTTTCTGTTGGGGAAGCCATTTTGAGCTACTACTCAGTCAGTGTCAAATTCAGTTTGGCCTCATTAAGAGCAAGGGTGGTTGCAGCCTGTAGACATGCTTAAAGAATATCTGGATCAAGACTGGTGGAGTCACCACAAGGGTGAGAGGTATTAAGCTCTGATTTAGTGTGTAAAACTGTTTTAAGTTGCGTTTAAACTTTCTTTCTGTGCCAGAAAAAAATCAAATATCTTATATATTTGTCCATGCAGAAGAGTTGGGACAATTTGCAATCCTGTGCCTGGATCCTTACTGTGGAAACTTCTGCATCAGGCCTTAAATAAAAACTGTGGGTAACACCTGTCTGTGCCCTTGAATAAGAACAGCCATTGCTGCAGTATAATAGGGTCTTTGCTAATGCAATTAAAATATCTAGGAAACAAAACAAGATGGGAATATATGTAAGGCAGCCCCTTCAAATACAAAATGCTGGGTCATCATCAGGGATAGTACCAAGAAAAAGACAGAGGACATTGCTGACATTGTTTTGCTACTATATAAAAATTTGGCTTTGTTTGCATTTTAAATACTGTATGTGGTAATTGTCTCCCCGTCTCTAAAAGGACAGACTGCAGTTAAAGGCGGTACAGAGAAGGGAAACTAAAGCAGTTCAGAGGATGGGGCTGTAGGATAGCAAGGAGAGACTGAAATGTCTGGAACTTTCAATAATTTGTTTTTACAAAGCTCTGAAGAAGACAGATTTGGCAAGTGGATTCTGTAAAACCCAAGAAAAGCTCTTGAAGAGGGGACGGAATACTTGGCTGGATGAACTGAACCCTAGTAGGGTGTTTCCTACGTTTTTGTGGTTTTTAAGGCTGTCACATAGTGTCTGGTGTAACCAAAGGCTAAAGATTTAGGTGAAATATTTTTCCAGCAGAATTCAAAGATTTTTTTTCTTTTTCTTTTTTTTGGGAGGTTGGCTAATCCAACTGTAAACCACACTGTAACACATCAGTCTATAAGAAAGTGTTTTCTTCTTTTTTTTGACTGTAAATCAGGCATTTTGGCCTCATAGGACAGAAAGTTGTTAGTGTGGTGGGGGTTTTCTGCTTGTTTGGTTGTTTTTTTTAGTAAGACTTCAACCAGTGCTTGGAATTATGTACAATTTCACATGAAGCAAGGTGAGGAGATACAATTATATTTTACTTCTGGAAAACAGTCTGGAACTTCTTGTGATTACAATTAACATTGTAAATGATCTATAAAAGAATTCTGGGAAAATGTATTTTCACAACTTAATATAATTGTGTGGTATTCAGTAATGCCTTAATCTTGTTCACTTTTCTGTTCTCAAGTAGTACTCTCTACTTTTTGACATCTTGATGGAATGAGTTCCTAGGTCTGACTAAAACTGGCAGAGTGGATCCTTCTTCGGGATTAACTTAATTCAGTTCATTCTAGATTTGAGCCCTTTATGCTGTGTTTTGAGGAAGGTTGTAATTATTTAATTTTTGGTGAAAGAAAAGATTACTTCTCTCTCTTCATTTTTTCCCTTCATTTCAGTAGTATGCTACTGTCATGCCATGATCTTTAAGGTCCCTTTCAGACCTAATCAGTCTAACATTCTGTGATTGCATGATTCCGTGGTTCTGTGATTTTATGATTAGCAGCCTCATGTCATTGGGACTGAGGCAGGCCAGAGGTTTACAACCCCTCACATCTCCCGTTTGCTTGAATATTTCTCTCATTTGTCAGATGGGGCAATAGCATACTGAGAAATAAACCTCTTTACACTGCCATATCCCTGTAAGAGAGATATCCTATTAGCAACTGCCTGAGCCGGTCAGTCAAAGTTTTCCCAAATGCTTCTTAGCATCAGCTAAGTCACATAATATTAATACCACCGATGTCTGCTACATCTCTATGGGATTTTAGCAAAGAGCGAATGTTATTAGAAGAGATAGTGTGGCTTTCCCTTCATTTGTTCTTACACTATACTCATTAAACAAGAAGCAGTTCCTCAAGTCATGCCAATCAAGCACTGCTATCTAGGACCTAATGTTCACAGTGAGACACAGAAATCCAGTCCCTAAATAGCCAGCTGGGTACCTGGGGGTGGCGTAATGGTACTGGGAACCTTTGCAGGTTATTGGTTCCAAACCAGTCCTGGCAGCACTGGGCAAAACCAGCACCATTGCTGAAATGAGTTGGTACTTCCTCTTCACTGTCCACTGCAGAAAAATCGTTATCCCTGCTGGCACTCACTAGAACCATTCTTGCCCTCCTCAGTGCAAAGTCCCAGGCTGTCCAGGGCCCATAAGACCCTTGCACTTCTCAGGAATACCTTAGTTTCATTGGTGCAACTGGAGGAGATTTACAGGTGGGAAAGGGGAAGCACAAGATGAAGCAACATATCGCCCCATGAAAATAAATCTATTCTGTTGCACTGGCAGGAGTGAGCTGAAGCAAAGTCGCATGAGCAAAAGCTGAAGACTCCTCTAAACTCCCCATACTACTCTATCTCCAACAGGATACAAAGTGATAATTTATCCAAACATCGAGACAGAGTTCCTCAGCTAGCGTAAACAGGAGTTTACCCATTGGCTCTGGCCCTCCTGAGAACAAACTCCCATTGACTGATAAGTGATCCTGAGGATAAGGCACTATTGTTGGGCTGTTTCTAAGAGCTGGCCTTCATAAACTAATCCTTTCACGGGTGCCATAGGCACCAAATTCTAAAGCACTAAATTCACTTGAGAAATCCCGCAATTAGAAGGCAAATTGACTCACCAATTTAATCTTTAAAGGTTTTATTTTACCAACCTAGGTTTAAGAGGGTGCAAATTTAGGCACGATAAGATTAGTAGAACACAAATAGGTGAGCAGAGTTGGGGCTACCCCAATGTATTTTCAAATCAAATCAAAGAAATTCTATGTGCTCAAAGGCAATTATAGTCATGCAACTGCAGATGACTGAAACTCATGACTAATAAAAAATAAATTGGCCCAAAATTAATCATATGCAGCAGGAATGATTTGATTCAACCAGATTAGCTGCTAAAATGCCTCTAGAGGGTTGGATCAGCAGAAGATATACCCTTCTATCTCAAGGCTCAGGGAGCAATATCTTACAAAGGCAAATTAACAATAGAATACATTAACTTGTCCCCTCTTGATCTCCACAACGAAGAAGCAAGCAGGGGAAAACATGACCGTTAGTGCTGGGCTGTTTCTGCATTTTTTCTTACTTCATCAAATTTACTGCACCAGGCACAGCAGTGCATGGTTGATGTCAGACTGGGTAGTAAACAAGAGATCACCTGGTGGAAAGTATAGCACTCCTAGTTTTGCATTATGTGACAGTAAAAAATTGCACAGTTAAGGCAGATTTCTAGTATTCAGCATAAGGATGGTTAATCTAACTTTAGATCAAGGAAATGGCTAAAATCAACTGATCTTTTCAGCTTCCCTCCAACCTTCTCTTTTATTGTCTGAGCAAGTGGTGGTCTAACAGACCAGCCAGCCTGACATGCCTGGTGAGGTGGTCTGTGAGATAAACCATGGGGCAGCTCACTGGGACAACCAGCATGCTTAGGCTGACTGAATTTTGTGAAGGAAACCTGTTGCACGGGAGACTTCACTTGCAGACTTGCTGTTCAGACAGTCTGACCTTGAGGGTGGCTGCAGAGCGTCCCTCTAAACAGACCAGAATGATGTAACCACTACTGTCATGCTTTCCACTGCCAGCACCTGAGCTACACACACCTCCTATGGTGAGCAGTGATCTAGCTTTCCACAGTCCCTTATGTGGTCTTACTGATTCTGACTGTAAGCAGCAAAGGAACAAGGGAATAATCAAGAAAGCAGTGTATAAAGATAAAATGCTACAGCCATAGTTTCTTTTCTGATTTTTTTTTTTTTTACATTATGTTGTTCAGTTTGCATGAAAATCAAGCATATCATTCATAGTATTTCATATTTATCTACAGGATTAATTCAATTTGAATAGTCCAACTTCTACGATGTCCTTATTTTGTAGCTATGGACCTTCACTCAATTGGCTGCTAGAAACTGGCTCTCAGAGCAGGAGGACCCTAATGTCCAGGAACTTCTGTGTTCTTCCCAAGTGGTATGAAGCAACAGACTCCATGGCATGATTCCAGCGGGTCCAGGAATATTGCAGGTGGACTAAAGGTTGCATTTTGTGAACTGCTACCCAATGAAATAGTCCCATTCATTGTAGTTTAATTTACAGCAGAGTAGGAGACACAATGGCAAGGAAAAATAGTGTAGATATTTTTACTACCCTCTTCCCATCTCTGAAGCTAGGATTAGCTATTCACATGTTCTTGTTTTGGACAAGGACTTCTCAGGTACCGCAGAAGTAGATAGTTCTACCCCTTGTATATCTGGGCCTAAGGATCAGCCTACACACCTCCACTAGTACTTAAAAAGACTTCCTTCTCCATGCTTCCAGGCAAAGGTACACAGCTGGATTTCCATCAGAATAAACCCCTTTGGCTAACTTCTAAATGTGGAAAAAGCATAATCCTGATTTCCCATGGTTTATTTTGTCTTTCTTGCATTTATTTCTAGGGACCACTACTGACATCCTGTATCCTGTAAATAAAGAATTGTACATAATAATTCCCTTCATCAGAAAACACTACAATTCTGGTAATTTATGGGGTGGTCTGTACTCATCAATTATTTGATTGTCCATGGAGATAATCAGCTAAAGAAAATAAAGAAAATACACATTTTCTTTCAGGCTGCACTGCCAAGATGAACATTTTGCTCTAAATAGGCAAAATATGCATTTAGTTTTCTCAACAGCTGGATCTAACACTGCGTAGGAATTTCTCAAGCATCTGGTATAGACTAGAACAGTAACACCATCCCAACTTTCCAGCTCACTCAAGTATTTTAGTCCACTCACCCATACAGGAATGACATCAGTCACATAATCCCTTCACTTTCCCTTCTAGGGCATATAAAAAGAATCTCTGCAGCTCTCAAATGCTAGTTAGGAACTGTAACTCTGATGAAAGTGTTTTGTAATGTAGCTGGATAGGTTGCACAGTGGCTGGTCACTCTGCTGGAAGCTGGTTTTAAATTTGATTCTAACATGGATCCACTGAATTCTCCCAGAATATGGACAGGGCCTCTGAACTTAGATTTATAGTAAATAGAAGAAATCCAGATTTCATTTATATAACTCCCTGAAGATGCATATTATACATAAATTTATTCTTCTGTTCCTGTTCCTTTTTATAAACCTAAGCAAAGACGATCTCTCCAAGAATATCTATTGGAAAGCCTGGGGAAGAAAATAGAAGAACTGATATGTGCAGATGATTTTTTAATGTTGGTGAGGCATTTGGCTCAAGCAGTAAACACTTTTATTTTTATGAATAGTATTATTAAGGAGATTTCATGACATTAAGAAAGCTTGATTATCATAGCTTTCCTTGAAGTCGCTATTAAGTCAAATATAGCTGCAAAACCTTCAGTGTGCTTGGTACTTATGCTTCAATCATCTTTTAAATTTTTCATAAGTCACAATCCAAATAGAGTAAAAAATATGAAGTCTCTATAAAAAATATGTCAATTAAAATGATCTTTTAAAAATAATTTTCCTATGCAGATCAAAATATGGTCAGTGTAAGCATGAGCTCTCTCTTCTCCCCTTATGGGATTTTTTAGACCAGATGTTAAGGCTTCAGTTACCATGTTTGAAATACATTTACAGTGCTGTTGAAATACATTTACAGTGCTGATAATACACAACACTATTTACAGAGAATCATAGGGAAATTTAAGGTGGATGAGAGCTCTGGGCACAACCCAATCCAACCCCGCACTCAGAGCAAAGCTACTTTCAGGGTTGGTTGGGTTGCTCAGGGCCTTATCAGGTCAAGCACTGGGTGCCTCCAAGAAGGGAGATTTCACAGGATCTCTGGGCTCTTGTTCCTCTGCCAAACCACTCTCCCAGTGAAGGATTCTTCCCCTAAGCCTCACTGCATGGTCTCAGATGCTTTAGCCTGTTGGCTTGCAAGGACTGCCTGCCTGTGATATTGTATACTGCCTTTTCACAACCATCTTTGCACCCTTTCATCAACACTGCCAGGGCAGTGTTTTCTGGAGTCTCTGCCACAGTATCTTTCCTTTGTTGCTCTAATGCTATTTCTTGATGTTGCTTCTCTCATGAACCTGCAAATACCAGTAGTGTTGTTGTGGGGTATTCTTATGGGAAGCAACTTTTTGCTAGTGTGACAATCACGCCTTCTACGCTTTTGTCTTCAGGTGTAGCATTTGGGTTATATTAGGGGATGAACAATATGCATGCACAAAACTCAACTAACAAGCAGGGGACAGCATCTGCTGATCATCAAAGTGTGCTCCAGGCATCCCTAATGTTCCTCAGTGGGAATGACCAACAAGGATTTGAGAAAAGGCTAGTGGAAAGTATAGAATTACTGTGGGAAAATTACTATGGGAGAACACTGCTGTGTAGGAGAGAATGTGCAGGGAGGATGCTCCTCTGGAGGCCCTCATCACTTCCCTTCCCAGCTGGTCAGTGAACAGTTTCCTCTATGCCTTCTTTCTGTCTGTCTGGTTTTAGTTCTTTGCATTTTTTCCCCAAAACCAGCTTTCATCATCAGATGATGGATGCACCTTGCTAATATGCCTTCAGTGCATGTAAACCTTTGTGTTGAGAATTTTTCAGTGAGAACTTCCCTTTCTGCAACTTGTCACTGCTGTCCCTTATCCTCTTTTTGTGCACACTGGATAAGAGCTCTGTGCTCCCTGTAACCCTTCCTCAGGTAATGGAAGACCGCAATTACACACACACACACTAAAAGCTTTCCTTGTATGTCACATCCTCCAGTTTCCTCAGTGTCTTAGCAGCCCTCCTCTGGACTCTTTCCAGTTTGTTAACAATTAATTTTAGGTGCCCCTAAACCAGACGCAGCAATCCAGAGGTGGCCTGGGAGTACTGAGCAGAGGGGAAGATCACTTTGTTTAACCTGCTGGATATATTCTTGCTAACGCAGCCCTGGATGCGGTTAGCTTCCTTCTCCATAAGGACACACTGCTGGCTCATTTAACTGACTACCAGGACTGCGAATTTGCTTCCCAAAGAACTGCTGCTTTCCCAGTCAACACCAGCTGGCGCCTATGCATGGCGCAGGAATTTACCTTTGCTTTTGATGACGTTCATGAGATTCCTCTCTCCCCTTTCATCCAGCTTTTTGAGGTCCCTTCCTGGCAGCCCTGCTCTCCAGCATGCCAGTGGCATCCCCAGGACTGGTGCCATCCACAACCTTGTAGAAGACTCATTCATGCCAGTCCATCACCCAGACTGTTGTTTACAAAGATGAACAGGATCAGCCTCCCAAGAATACCAGACTGCTGTCAGTTAAACTTCCAGTCATTAACTACTACCACAGATCCAGTCCGTATGCCCTCAGTGAAGCTATGTGGGTATTCTGCAAGAATACATCAAAAGCTTTGTTAAATTTGAGGCAAACATCCACTGCTCTCCACTTAGCCACAGAGCCCAGCATTCCGCCACAGAAAGCTTGTCAAGCACAGTTTGCCTTTGGTAAATCCCTTCTGGCTCTTCCTGATCTTCAGAGCTCTCTCAGGGTTTCCCTGTTGCTTCAGCATGGCGTCCTTAACTCAACCACACTTTGACAAAGACAGCTGAGATTCCTTATTTTCTGTAGTTAATATTCTAACCTGAGCAAGCTTAATGATATTGTAAAAGCATAGAAAGATCTTAAAAATTAATGACCTAACGTTTCTTAAAATTTCTACCAAGACTTTTTCAGAAGATATATAGCACAGCACTTCCAAAGGGAACACTCTGATTTCTGCCTTTTAAAAGAGTGAGCCTGTATTCTGCAGAGCAGGGATGCTCTTTTTTTAGTGGCTAAGACAATGAAATAAGTGAAATTTTAAGGGCTGTACCCTCACTTGTTTACATCAACTCATACGCTTTAGCTTCAGTGTAACTGTACTAGTTTATACCAAAGGAGGATCTGGGCTCCAGTTTCTATTTCCAGCTCCGTTTTTCTCATGTGAATGCAGCAGTTAATTCAGAACATATGGAAGAGGTGGGGGAGGGAGTTCCTGCTCAAACAGCTCATGCAGCTAGATTGATTTTTGCTAATGCCTAAAAAAACCCCAGAGCACACGCCATGTGTGACAGTCACTGTCCTGCGTTTCTGATATGAATTATATTGTATAAGAAAATGTGAGTGTTAAAATTTAGTAGCGTGGCAGTTACGCTGTGCAACACTTCACCTGCCTGGAAATACAGTTATTTCCATTTTCATAGTAATGGGATATTGTATCCCAAGATGTGCTGAGAGAAAACACATTTAATGGGATTTTATGTGAACACCTGGAGGACCAATTTATACAATGGAACTGGGCTGGAATTACTTGATTAAATGCAAATCGTTAATGTTGTAAACAATACAGAGTAAACCAAAACTGAATGTGAAATAATGAGACGAAAATGGGCTTTACAGTGTTTGAAACACACAGGTCAGATCATGAGGCTTCCATAGTATCTGCTAAGGCAATTTAACAGTAGAAATGGGTTTTTTGTTATAACGAAGCCAACTTGTACATGATTGACTGGGAGAGATGTGGTCTTTAGGTCTATGAAAGTATTCCTGACTCTTAGTTACCTCCCTAATTTCTCACTCAAATCAGCTGCAAGTATGAATATTGTATAGCTTTTTAGATCTGAACTATGGCAATAGAATCCTTTACACAGGAGGTCTTGAGTTAGAAGCTTCTTCTTCGGAAATGAAAAGGAAGAATATACAATAAGTATAAAGGAGGGGACAGCTTATATTTCACAATCTTTGCTTGGATGTGGCCCATTCCCGTACTCCCACAGAGAAGCTAGGATGGTTAGGCAAGCAGAATGGCAGGAGCTGAAGGAGATGGGAAAATATACACTGTAAAAGCAAAAATATTACAAATTAGGAACAAACACTGTGAGAACAGGAGGTAAGTGTTTATAAATACCCATTTCCTATAGCAAAGCTCTAATCCAGATACAAGGCGCTTGTGTCTTTTACTGAATTTTCATTGCATCTCCAGGGGCAGGAAGGCAGGGAAGAGGGGTCTCAAAGGGACAATATGCCCTGAGGCTTCACCACAGCTCTGTTCTGGGCTGTCTCAACTGGAGCGCTTGAATTGTAAAGGTGCAAAACACGGTTCCCCGCAGGTACCTCTCACATTTGTAAGAACTGCAGAAACATGACTACCTTAGGAAAGATTCCTTTTTAATTCTCTCTTTTTTTTTTTTTTTTTTTTTTTAAGCACTAACAATCTAGATTTAGGTGCCTAACTTTAGACACTAAACGAGTTTTAAGATGTCAGCTTTCATGCCCAGCTTGAATGGAGTTTTTTTTTGTGATAATATATTTAGCTGGGTCAAATGTATCCCTCAAGTAATCTGGTCTATTGTGCTTACAGTCTGCTTAACTTTTATTTTCTGATTATTTCTTCTTTGGTTTACCTTTGTTCTTCTACCCTGTGGCAAATAAACAATCCTTTTATTGAAGATAGCTAGAACTGAATGTGAAGACTCATATGTATTATCACTAAGGGTGCCTTAGAGCAAAGGGAGCTACCTTACTTTTTCTCTTCTCTCACACACTGCTCTTGTAATAGTGCAGAGTATTGTTATTATCATGGCATGACTCAGAGAAACAGCCAAAGAGACATTTTAGCAGACAGGATAAACAACTTCTGAGGAATTTGGGCCCTATTTCTGTCCTTTATGCATCCTTTTCAACTCCTTGCTGGGCTTTCACCAGATGCTCTTTTCAAATCTCATGAGTTATGGGGCTTCCCTACATAAGAGGCAGCTCAAAATTCAATGATATCTTCTTTCTTCAGGGAACCCTGGAACAAATAACATTCAAAGACAACATTCAGCCAGACACAAATTAGTTTGGGATCGGTTTGAGATTTGGCTTGAGGGCTGAACCAATTCTTCCTGCATCTCCTGCTAAGCCAGGTTGTTCATCTCTCATTTTAAACTCTAGGTACTTTACAGTAGCGTGGTATGCACTGCTTCCTGTCAAGATGATATGAAAAGACTTTCATATCTGAAAAACATTCAGATACAAAATCACCAGGAAATCTGGAAGATGGAAAAATTCCAGCTTTACAAATATTCTCCCAGAAGAATCTGCTGCTAAATTGAGATCTATTTGTTTATCGCTTTTTTAACTCTCTATGGGAGACACAGCACTGGGACAATGAGCCATACAGATAATGAGCTGAGAAGAAGAAATGCTGTAAGTATTGTCCCCAGCTTCAGGAGATGTAATGTCTCTCCGTATTTTTTTTAAACACATTTGTCATACCAAAGGCTGTAACTTAAAAAGCACCGGATTTCCAGGCTGTAGGAGACGAAATTCAATAACAATAACAATAATTATATTATTATTGTTGTTGTTGCTGTTATTACATGAGCAGCAGAACTCATGAAGACAGATTTCCTATGGGTCTCTGTTCTTTTACGATCATGTCTATCTCACTACAGGTGCCCCCAGGCAGTCTCTGTCTTTTATGATACTTTCATGATACCTCTACCTTGCAAAAGATACATGCCATGGTCATTTGGAACTAAGGTCAATGGAACAAGTTTTCTACATTTCTAAATAAATAAACACACAAGCATGCATAATACATAGGAAGAGGCTCCAAAGGATAAAAAAAGCCTGCAGTCATGGATCCTGTACTGGGGTATTCACCATCAGGACCTACCAGCAGAAAGAACAACCTGCATAGGAAAGAAATGAGTAAGTAATAAAGGCAGGTTTATAAAGTCTAGGTCTGCTTTGATCAAGCACTGTTGTAATTAAAACACTGTCAGCTTCTAAGACCTATCCTGCAGCTCCATTGCTAATGAAACTAAAGGAATTCCAGAGCAATGGCAGTAATGTACAGGAAAAGTGCCAGTTTAGGGGGACAATACCACATGGAATGAAGCAGCTAAACTAGAAAAAGGGGAAACCTTCATCTTGTCAGCCTCAGAGCATAACCTCAGTCCCATCATGACCAATTCCACTAATGCCAGGAACCATCAGTGTTTAGCTAGGATGATGAAAAAGATACCTGTATAGATTGCATTGAGCTAATATAAATTTCCACTTGCTTAGATTTTACAGCCCTAGTATTAAATCCCACTGTGGATATGCAGTATTTTATGAATCGGAATTTTGCTGTGGTTTAATGGTGGGAGACAGGGTTCACCCATGGTTAAAAGCCACTGAGATCCAACATCAATTAAGAAAGTCAATGTAGAAAGTTAATAGTGCCCTACTTGGGTCTCTAAATGATTTAAAAACTTCGACATAGGGCTTTCTGTCCTCCTCAAAAACACACATCAAACAGATTTCATAAACTCGTGATAGGGCTGGGAAAATCCCTATTCCCTATTCAAATTCCTTTTGGAAGTACTTTAATTTCTGTTTAGCTTCTAGTATCAGAATCTTGTGAAAGCACCCTGTAATATGCGTATCTGTAATTCTCTTTTGACATTAATATTTGTATTAAAACCCTCAAGTTCTTTCCAAATTCAATACTAGTAATCCTAAAATACACCTGCAGTTACAGAGAACAGCAGCTAGCTCAAAGCTCAGAAATATAGTGGTATTTTAGGTGGCATTATCATTGCCTTGGCGAATGAAAATATTCTCTTTTCAGAATCAGCAGTTTCTTATCTGTGACTCCAGTGGGTAGTGTGTGGTCATCTTCTGGTATCCTTTGAATGCTTAATGTTATATGGGGAAGCGTATTTGAATGATCACTCAAGCCACTTTCATAAATACTGATTTCATGCTTCTCCTCCATGTGACAGCATGTGTAATACTGAAACAGAGAACTTCAGGAATCAGGACCTGTAAGAATGAATCAAGGTATTACAGAAATAATCCTTTTTCTTTTTTTTTTTTTTTTAATGAGAAATTGCTTCAATGTCCAGTTGTGAAAGATTTTTCCCAGATCTTTTAAAATGTATTCCTTAGGCTGCAGCTTTTTGCTCTGTGATAAGAGAAAACACTTTTCCAATATGTGCAAGTGAGAAACTCTTCTCTCTTCATGTCATTATGAAAAAACTGTAGCAAATCCCACTGATGTAAAACTTGGAAAGGATTAACAGGAATGCAGCCACTGCTAGTGTATTTTTTCCCTTTTGTCAGTGATAAAAGAGAAATACCCAAAATGGCAGAGTCCAAGATCAGATTGCTGATTGTGGCAGTTTCCTCTGAAGCGTCCAATACAAAAATTATGTCTCTTCTTCATGAGCCCACTGTCCCATATAACCATGGCACTCCCTGCAGTTGGGAAGATCTCTTTGTTCAGGCAACATGCCAGCTGAAGTTGGCTCAGAAAAGTGCAACTGTTCCTAAGTAACCATTAACACACTCCAGAGTGTGCATTTGTCAGCCAACATATACATCTAGTATGTAGCTGAAGAGCTTTCAGGCTAGGAACATTGTTGAGTGCTTATAAATTACACAGCTGTACTTGCCAGTGTAAATCTAGATGCGGGTCAGCTGCACTGTATGCAGTGGGGCTCAAGCAAGCATCACCTGTATGGTGCAATACAGATGATAGTAGCCCTGCTGAAATCTCTGCTTTATAAGAAATCATCACATGTATATGAGTTAGCACACATGTAACTGTGCTGATATGGTTAGATCCCATCAGCATTTTTGAACCACATATGCACTGGGTTTGACTTTTCATCTGACCTTGCGGGACACTGCTTTTTCTGGGATATTCAGATATTTGGTCTTTAGGCCATCAGGTGAATCCTAATAATATTAGTATCTCATCCTTGGCTCATTTCCCAACTTACTACCTCTCTAACCAACATAAAAATTGATAACTTTGTGATAACTATGTGCCTACATTAGATTGTTTCCTTCAAGTCACCCACCCCTGCATGGAGTGCCATTAGCAGCAGCAGCAGCAGATACCACTCTAACTAAGACTGGCTTTTATCAGAGGAGGGCAGGCTTCTTTACTTCATGCACAGCAGTGCTCTCCATCCTAATGCTCACACTTTTGCTACTACCAAGTAAAGCTTAGGATTGACATTCAGAGTAATGACTGACAGAACATGCCAAGTTAATACCAATAACTTAGCAGCAGGATGTAAGCAGGCTGGCAGGCTTTAACCTAAATGGCACATAGCTCCTGCTACAAATGGTAATTCTCTCTCCTACACAAGGGAGCTGTGGCCATCATTCTTATATGATGTCTTTCTTGGTTTCTAACTGTACTGGCACTGTATGATATTATTCCTTGGCCCAAGAAACACTATTTCATATCTGCTGAATGTCCAGAAGGAACCAATTGAGAGGTGAATATTCTGATATTCTCTTTCACTGCTTCCATGACTCACAAGAGATAGATACCATAACAAAGCCGTATGCAAGCCATTTTCCAGTCCCAGTTGCCTTCATCTTTCTATCCCATCCTTTTTCTCTCTGTTGTTTTAGCAAGACTGCAAAGGCTTTGGTGGCAGAAAATCTCTTCCTATGTGCTTGTGCAATAAAGAGAAACAGGCTCCTACCCCAGCTGAAATCTCTGGATACTGTTTTAGACCATGAAATGCTTTTGGATCTTGGCCCGAAACAGATAGCAGCGCACACAAGGCTGTAATAGCTTAGCTGTGCCTGGTTCTTTTTTACACGTAGCAGTTTCCTTGATGCTAGACCTGATAATTATTGAATGAATTGCCTCTTCCACTCTCAGCCCCCAGCAACCATTATCTTAATTACAGTTCAGCTGGAATCAGACAAAAAAATCCCACAAAAATCAACAACATTAAGAAATACCTTCAGCACACAGAGCTGCAACCATGTAAGTCGAGTCTGAGGTGTCATGTAAATCACCTCAGCATATTTCATCTGTGCTTCAGGTAAAGTCCACTTAACTTTTTTAAAAGCGTTAAACATATAAAAGATGTTCAGTTGAATGAGGTAATAGGCATGGTGAAATCGCAACCTGTTTGTGAGCGGTAGATTTTAAAACATAGCCAGGTAGAGCTTTTTCTTTCACCAATCAGTAAATAACTTATAGCTCATTAACTTCTGGTGACTTGTATCTAAAAGGAAAGTTACACACGAAAACTGGAAAGCACTGTCGCATGACAGATCTGGATTTTTTTAATAGGGGATAACAGGGATATTTTAATTTTACAGCAAGCATAAGAAACTGGTTAGCAGGTTACATATTTATGCTTCTATATTCTATACTTGCAGAAGCAGAACAGACCCAGATACAGCACTATTACATGGTTTATCCTGACAATACAACATGTAATGAATGAAGGAACTTGTTACCAAGGAGATAATTGGACTTGAACAGTGAGAATATCTCAATGTGCCAATTTTCAGCATCAGTTTTTCTTTTGCTGTGGCTGTGAATTGTAGCTGGCCACATTTTTATAATAGCAAACTAGGGTCTTCTTTTTGTGTCGCAGATTCCATAGTCTAATATATTACTCAGGGATTTTATGTAAGGCTTGAGCTGCTGTATATTAATGATTCTTGTTTGTTTGTTTAATAAACAAAACACAATTAAAAATAGAGCACCAGTAAGGAAGGACAGTTTATAGACATGTCAAAAAAGATTAAGAACAAAATGGTATTACACCAGATCCTCACAAGAAAAAATCAGAGTGTATAGAAAACTCTGCAGGAGGCAGGAATGGTACATATTGATGTCACATAGCAAAAGGACTTCTGTCCACCTGTCTGGCCAAACTTCATTATCATGTTGACCTCTGTTCTTATTACTTTAAACTCTATTACCCCATACTTACTAATATCTTTTTCTAGGCTTCTCTGATAACCACTTTTAGCATATTATCTGTAGATGAAATCTCTTTGCCTTTTATTTTCCTTTATTTTTCCAAAACCAGCTTCAAAACAACAAACTTCTGAGACATACATATCATATAGAGTATAACAAATGGATTAAATTGCCTTCTTCTCAGTCTATATCAAACACAAAGAGTAAGTAGATATGACAATTACTTTTAATCTTTAGTTGATGTTTGATATTTTTCTGTTCACCATGTGGAGGGATGTCTTGATATGCCTTATTCTTTCTTGTCCTATTTGGTTGAAGGTGAAGCAACCAAACCACCATTTTTTTCATTACCACCTGCAGCCTGTATCCTACACTTCAATGCTCCTAAATTTATATATCAACGAATTACACACACAGGTTGGAAATAACTAAAGAGAACAGCCTAAAGGTTTGTCTTTAGTTATTGCCTTAAAATTTTTCTTGCACCTTGCTAAAGTCTTTAACAGTGTATTTTTAAGTAGTGGCTGCAATAAGGCAATGCATGATCATCTTCCAATACTATCACTGTCAGCTGAAGACATTTCCTTCCTCAAGGGCTCTCACTGTCCCCTTGAAGACTGACAGTCCTTCAGATCCAGTGGACAAACTGCTTGTGTGAGGCCTCCTTAATCTCCTCCTTAAAGTTGCAGTCTCAATGTGCCATGCTGGTAAACGCTGGTAAAATGAGCAAGATAGCCCAGCTCTTTCTGGCTGCAGAGGGTAAGCAATGCTTCCATGAGCAGCTTCCTGGTGGCCCTGAGAGAAGCCCCTAGAGTAACCTGGATCTTACAAATAGCCATTAGAGGGAGGAGCAGGGGATGGGAGACTCTGCTTCTCCCCATGCTGGGGTCATTCCTTCAGATTTCTTTCCAGCCTCTAGCAGTTTGTTAAGTTTCAAAAATCCAATATTCTTTCTTCTCTTTTTCTGAAGATTCACTGACAGTCATCCAGATGCAAAACTGAAGGAGAATGTCTCTTTTGTTCAAAGAAGAAACATCCATACTTTCTACAAAGCCTTCCCTATAGCACTGCCACGCTAGGAAAATACATGTAATACCCACTTTTCCAGACTACCTGTTTATCATCCAGTTTCTTTCTCCTCCCGTATTTTCATCCAGTTTTTCTCCCCTCCCATAGTTTCCTCCAATAAACCAGCAACATCATAGGATCATTTTCTAACTGTAGGTACACAGTTTATTGTAGGAGACAAGGAGATTTGCTTTGCAAGACATAGAAAAGCAGTAAATAGCTGTGAAGTGCTGCACAGAGATTGGTCTGTCATCTTCCCAAAGGAGGTATCAAGAATAAGTAAAGAGTACCATTCAGTTCACTCACCACAAAATCTGTATCCCTAGGCACTAACAGCACACAGAGAGAGCAAGTTTTACCCTGCAAAGAGATGCAGGTCTTTTCCAGCCTAAATGATACTATGATTCTGTGCTAGCATATATATAAGCCTCTCTAGAGGCTTACAGGAGGAAGAACACCTTAGTGTTTTCTGGTCCATATTTGAGGGTACTTCCTGTTCAATAAGCAATGGACACAAAGCTGCTTAACCGTTTGCTTTAGTTTGGCTTGAAATTCTATGCTCTGTCAATTAGTGGTGGGGCATGGTTGGTGTGGTCTGAATGCAATAGAGCAACCAGGGCTAAGCAGACATCTCTAAGTATTTCCTGAGCCTCCTCAGCTCCTTGCAGCTGCCCTGCTGATGCTCAGAAGTGATGCCCACACCTCCTGAGACCTTGACAGCTTCTGTTTATTTTACTTTCAAGCTCGATAAGGCAGATGGGAATAAGTTCCTTGCCAAGATAAAACCTGTTAACTGCGGTCATTCTATCACTGCTTTATTGTCTTGAGTACCCACTAATCTTCAAGCAGCTTCACAAATGTGTCCCCCTCCATAGCTATTGAAACTTAACTAGCCAGTGAATCTTCAAGTGATAAAGATGGGAGAGACAAGAAAAGATGATAGGATTTCATTTTTTTCTCTCCAGATTCATAACAGTGAAACAGAGACAAGAATTTGAGACAGTGGAGTCACTTTCTTTTTAGATTTTTCTAATGGAGGATTTTTTCTTCCTCTTCATCAGTTAAATAGCTAAGAAAAATATGTTGTTGATGTGTATATGATAATGCTGCACACAAAGGATGCTCTGATATCTCCCACTTTCACAAAAGAACATTTGTCATCACTTCTGATGACATGGAATAAAATGGTGATCTGCATCAAAGACATCAGTTGAGAAACAAAAATGTGGAAATTCATGGAGAAAATACTAGTATCAATATTAACATGATGGAGAATGCAGTGATGCAGAGACTTTGTACAGACAGAAATATCATAGTCTCTCCAGATACCTTTCACTGTCCCCATGCAAATTAAAAAGAGATTGGAGGATTGTGTGGTATGAAAGTAACTGTAAAATAAGGCCAGTGCAATAATTCTAATTCCAAAACGGAATGTGGGAAAACTTGGTTTCTAGTAAATGTAAATGTTATCTTTGAGGAAATTAAATTATTCTGATTTTAGCTACTTTAAGTTTTTCTTATTGGTAAGGAAAAAAAGAAATCTCAAAACGAAAAGGTGTTCAGCCCTTCTCTGATTTCCCATTCTTGGTCAAACTGCACTATTAGAATTGTGCCCAATCGACAAGTCTCTCTTCTGCCCTCAATTTCTGGCCTTTTTTTCCCTCAGACCAGTAATTATGCTGTCAGTTGCCTCCCATTCCTCTCCTAAGTATTTTCTCAAAGCTTGTCTACACTTCAGAAATTTATGATACAAAGAGCTGCGCCGGTCTTCTAAGGATGCTTGTAAAACACTTCACATCCATACGCCAAAGTGCTCCAAGTGGTTTGTAATTCTGCCAAAAAACACTTGGATTTTTCTTGTGTTCAGCAAGGACTAAACTTGGCTCGAGGACAGTAGGGACAGCACTAAAGGAGGTAGGATGCAGCACTTGTGCTGCAGCCCTACAGAGGCACTCTGTACATTCCCAGAATCCACCCTCTGTCAGAGACACACTGGGAACAGAGAGATGGTTGCCCAAAGGACTCCACAGCTGAAAAGCTTTGGGGAGGCAAGCAGAAATGCTCTTGTTTGGAACAGCAGTCGGCAGGATACTGCTGGATATAACAAATAGTTTGCATTTAAACCAAAGAACTAGGATCAGCTTAATGAGAACCCTTCTAGTTATCAGTAAGGCAGTGAAAAAATGACACAGGTAATAGAAGGAATTCCTGCTGCTCACTCCCCTGCCCTGCCTGTCCTCCTCAGCCTTGCATGTAGAGCTCTCCCTGCTCTCCTTTCAGTCAGGATCTAGGAAAGAAACATGAGGAAAAGGGGGGCTGGGGGGGAAGCTCACTTTCAAAATAGCAGCACAGAGCTCCTCTGCAAAGTGTGACTGGAGGTATAAAACATACAGCTGGCAGCTTACACTGCTTTGCTGAAATAATGAGACTAGAGTTGTAGAAGCAGGCTACCTAAAATGGGCATTATTAGTTTTCTTTATTAGGGACTGGGTGGGAGAGCAAGGAAGAGCTGCACTTCCCTGTGCTTTGTTCCTGCTGTCATTTGACAGCTTTTTTGTCCTTGAGATATTCTTTCAAGGGGCAAGGAGTACATCAGCTCCAAGTCACTTCAGGATGGGGAGAGGAGGCTCACTGTATCTAGGGAAACGTGTCCACAGCAAATCCGACTGTTCAAAAATAATCTAGAATAATTTTTTCAGGAAAGTAAGATTTAATTGTAGAGAATAATTTAAACTTAAACTGGAAGGAATTTTAAGCATCATTACAAAATTCGCCACATAACACATTAGGCACAGCACAGGGAATCCTTATTTAACCTAACGATGAGCAGACTGACCATATTTTCAAAGTGAAATAATGGGATTCCTGCAGGGAAAGAAGTGCGGTTTGGTCACAGACATTTGGAGAGAAAAGCAGAGCAAAAAAGGAAAAGACAGCCAGTTTTCTCCTCCCTTGCTGTATTGCTCTACCTTTCCTCCACTCCATTTGTGAGATGCACAAATTCCTCACTGGGTAAGCCCTGTGACAGTGAGTAACAAATAGTAATGTTGATGAGGGCAGTCAGCAATGTTAGGCTTGTACTGATGAGATTAGCTGGAGGAGAGGCAGAGCCAAGCAGGGATCTGATTTGCCCATCACAAGAACTCTCTATCTGAGAGCTGAGGGCTGCACAATGGGTGGACAAGATACACTGGTTGATACCCTCACACACACCATCCCACACACACACCACTATGTACAGACTCAGATCCACGTCCTCACTCTGTTGCACAGGTCATTCCCCTATATAAGACATTTCACTGGCTAATAGATTCATCGTATTTTTTCCATGATAACTATCAGAAAGTCTCAGTCTTGTGTGTGCTGACATCTTGCATAAATCTCAACCACCTTGAGATTTTTCACTAAGCAAAACTGATGGGTTTTGGCTAACTCTACTCAGCATCCCTGCCTGAGGGCACAGGACATTCTCAGTTTACCAGCAGGTGGGACATAGTGACGGCCCTCCCGCTTTTTATTCTTTCCCGCATCATTTGAAGCAAGGCCTGCTGACCTATCAGGTTCTTAGCTGAAAGATTCATCCCTCAAGGAAACATTTCTTTTTCTTCTTCCCTTTGTTCCCTTTCTCAAATAAACCTCTCCTTACAGGCTTACAATTACCATGAGCTCTCTCATTTTGTCCAGAATTATTGCCCCTTGTTCTCCTGCACAGGAGAGACCTGCCAAAGTCAAGGACTGGTGGTAGTTATCATCTCCATATGGTTTACATACCATACACTATCCACCACTTGAATTAGTTGCATAGGATATTTGTATATCTTAGATAAGCTCTTTCCAAGCAGGAACACAGTTTCTTTTTTCTCCTCTGAAATGCCTCTATTGCATATAAATAATGAAAAAACTAAGCCCTCTACACTGAACTGGGGCAATCTAGTAGCTAAAAAAAACCCCCATAAGGCTAGGCTTGAAATAAGGCTTTAAGTTTCTACAACAGACGTAAAACACATGTGGGACTGATGATACAAGCTGAAAATATGATATGATGGTGAGCTCACAAGCATCATGTGGCACTTCTTTGACTCATTTGGTATATAATAACATACTAACGCCATCCTAGAAAAAGACTATTGATGTATCTAAAAACATACATAGGCACCTTCTGTACATTTTGCTGCTCTGCCTCCTGCCTGTCAAATCCAAATATTTCTACTTTGCTCCCCACAAACACAGTACTTGGTCACTTCTGTCTGTTGAGGTAAATAATAACAATAATAGTAATGGTCACTATAGTAAAAATAGTCTCAAGTAGGTTTTTCATTTCCAGACTTAACCGCTGCAAAGAATTCAGAGGAGGGCCACAAAGACGATCAGGGGGCTGGAGCACCTCTCCTGTGAAGATAGGCTGAGAAAGCTGGGCTTGTTCAGCCCAGAGAAGAGAAGGCTCCAGGGAGACCTTAGAGCAGCTTCCAGTGCCTAGGAGGGGGCCTACAAAAAATCTGGAGAGGGACTTTTTACAGTGGCAGGTAGTGACAGGAAAAGGGGGAATGGCTTTAAACTGAAAGAGGGTAGAGTTAAATTAGATATTAGGAAGTTCTTTACTGTGAGGGTAGTGAGACACAGGTTGCTCAGAGAAGCTGTGGCTGTCCCATCCCTGGCAGTGTTCAAGGCCAGGTTGGACGGGGCTTTGAGCAACCTGGTCTAGTGGAAGGTGTCCCTGTCCTTGGCAGGGGAGATGGAACTGGATGAGCTTTAAGGTCCCTTCCAATCCAGACCATTCCATGATTCTATCATTCTGATCTCACTAAAATCCATATTGCTTCTATTTATTTAGGAGGATGTTACTGCTGAAATCATACTTGCTGACTAATGGCCTAAATATCCCCGGTTTAATGTATTTGCCTTCCATCTCTTTGCTACACTGATGCCAAGTCTGCTTCCTTCTCTTTTACTTGACTTCAGTATTTGGCTACTGCCTACTATCAGATTCAGTACCCCAGACCACCCATTATTTCCACTGTGCTGGCTACAATATTCCAAACACCTGCTGAATCCATGCATGACTCTCTTGAAGACCATCTTATTCATTTAAATTACCCTAATAGAACTTTTCTGTGGAGGCATGGGCTTAGGCAATGAACATATCTAGACATGATGAATACAATGTAGGCTACAGAGTTCCACAAGCTCACTGTAGCCAAGCACCTGTTTCATGGCCTTTTTCCCCTTTTCCTCTTCTGTTACTATTCAGGAACCACACTGTGCCCAGTATTTCTCAGGAATCTTCTCTCTTCTGTGAACTAGGTTGCATGCAGCAACCATTACCAACACTCACTCAGAATAATAAATGATAATTAGCAAAAACACTTCTCTGGACTGAAATGTTCCTGTTCTGGAAAAATGCTCTTCTGCTTCAACAAGATGAAATGAAAAGCAAAAAGAATGGTAAGACCAATCTTTTTGCCTGCACCAACTGCCCCCGGCCAGAAGGTAAAGCTCATCCATGTAAGCTGCTGATTTCTTCCACACTTCCAAAGCTGAAATGCCTTCATGGAAATTCAAACAAAGGCCAAGTCTGCATTATTTCTCATTCAACCCAGCACTGGGTCACAGAATGATGCCTGATGGATACAGAAGTGGTGAGCGGAAAGAAATCTGTATTTTAAATTGCATTTTAAGCATCAGATGTTATTATAAAAGTTGAAGGTGATCAGTTAGACTACTTTGCATTAAGCATCCAGAAAACTTTGCTCATGTCTTCCAGGGCAGTGAATGCCATGCAGTAAACATTTCTTCACATTTATCTGGAGATACAGGCAAAAGAGAAGGAAACATAATTAAGACAGGACATTTCAGTGATCACAGTATCAAGGAATCTAGTTATGTAAATCTGACCCAGCGATGTTAAAGCATGAGCTCAGAAGGGAAATAAGACCAACCTTTCCATGATGCAATATAAATGTTCAACTGCAACAAGATTGCTACACTTCTTGAAATGCAAAACTTTAGATTCAGAATTCAGACAAAAGTTGATTCTTTTCTATCATGAACAACAGAGATGTCAGAGAGGATACAATTTTCAGTTCTTTTTCAAGAAATCTCCAAAGTCATATCAAATACAAAACTGAACCAATTATGGACGTTTGGAACCTGATTTAAACTTTCTCACAACAAATTACTTTTCCAGCAACAAATACTAATGACAGAAAAAAGGGAGAAGAGGGCAGAGTGCTGATTATATATCTGCACGTAAGTAGCTATTTATACCTTTAATAGCTAATTTATACCTTTAATAGCTAATCTACTGTGTTGTTCTTTCATATCACTATTAGCTCTTAGGTAACTTCCAAGAAGCATACTGAGACAGAAGGCACCATTCTACCAGGCCTGGAACTTGGCTTTGATGCTAGGATGCCATAGGTTCTTACACCAAAATTGTCTCAAAGATTAATGTTGTTTGCAAAATGTGGCACAGAATTCTTCCTGGTAGACTGTCAGACTAACATCAGCTTATTCCATCTAACTTCAAACTCGTCTGCTCCTTTTTACAAGGGAAACAATATGCTTCTCAGAAAACATTATGCTGTTAAAATATTGTTTCCCTGAAGACATTCTGAGGGTCACATGAGAGATGCTGTACCAGTACGGCTGCCTTTGTAAGTGAGTTTGAATTTCTGAGTATCTCAGGGAAATTCAATATTTGATTAAAAAAGAGGTATTCAGTTATCTGCAACATGGACCCACTGCCTCAGTAAAACAAAATGACAAAACAATGTTGTCTCAATTGCTAGAGTACTGCACAAATGTCTTCCAAGGACACAGGAATGAGCAACATTCCTCAGACAAGCTAGCAGCATAGTTCTCATTTTAGGATCTATTTTTTAAAATTTCTCTGATATTTACTGCTGATATTAGAAAAAAAGTGTTATTCTTTGTAAAATGAAACATTTTGCCCAACTTAAAAAGATGTGTTTTACACTGGTTTGGCTGTTATTATTAACACATTTACATTGGTATTTTTAATTAATTTTTAAAATTAAATATTTGAGGCAAAACCAAATAAAAATATTTACTAAATATTAAAATGTTGCAAACTTTATCAACTAAAAATTTACATCAAACTAGCACCACTTTCTGCAAAGGTTTAGCTGCATTCCAAAATGTATTTTTTAGTAAACACCATTTGACAACAAACATTCTCAACTCAATTTGTCTTCATTGTTGCTTCCTTAGCTATCAATCATCACAGAGAACAGCAATTCACACATTATCAGACATTATGAAACCAGAGATGCCCAAAATATCAAGAGATTTGGTCAGTCTCCCTTGCTGTCCAGCTGGCAGTGGAGGGAATCCAGCCATAGTGCAGTTAGAATAACAATAGATTTTCAACAAAGTAGGCAGCTGTGCCAAAGCCCTGGAGATCTTCCACCACTCCTGCTGCTGAGGTGCCAGTAGGAGGTCTGGGGTGAAGGTCCCCCCAGAAGAACACAGCTCATCCACTCATCTGTCTCAGGAAGGAGCCTCCCTCCATGTGACTCCCATTCATCCGATCTCTGCCCATTCCAGTGACAGGAGAGGACATTGGCCTGGTGGACTCTTTCAGCCTTTGGGCAGTATAACTCTGCTTTTGCTATGCAGCTGAGAAGCTCTCAGTTGGCGTTGTGCCAGGCAAGCTGTATTGCTATGCTTTGGAGGTTTTCACAAGGATGAAAGAAAGCATTTAGGGAAGTTCCAGAAACGATGCTGATGGCTGCCATGCTAATGCTTGTAATGAATTCTAAATTGGTAATGGGACCACTTATGGATAACTAAAGGCTTATTCACTTCTCTGGATATCTGCTTTTCTTCCTTTACCACTTTTTGCTGGATTTAGTGCCAGGATTCATTTTGCGCTTTCTCTTTTCTTCTTTTTCAGTTCTTTACTTTCCTACTGTCATTTTTCATGCTGTACTCTTCATCTAAAAATTATCATCTCTGAGGCCCTCCACTTATTCTGGTGGCCTTACTGCAGAAAATGCATATCCTGCAAATCCTTAGGTACCGTTGATAGTTCTCTTTTCCCTTATGGGGCTAATCCCTGAAGTTTGCATGATTTTGAAACAACACAGTGTGGATAATAACATTTCTATGAACATATGATTTCATTTTACGTCTACTGGATAATGCAAGCTGCATTTGTACCACCTGGAGATAGGTGATAGAGTAACAAGTGGTAAAATAATAGGTGGTAAAATGAAGGACTGCATTAATGGGCAGCTATCATAACTGACACAGACCTGTACTTTCTGGCTGATGCAGGTTTAAATGATGCTAGTGTTGATTACAGTGTGTCTTATTGCCTTAGGAGATATGTATTAAGTATAAAGGTTTGCAGTTAAAATCCTGTGAGGCACAAGGCTCCTCTGGAACATCTATCATGTCAGCAGAACTGCTAAAGTGTAACTGGTCAAAAAAATAATGACACTATAAAAATGACATCTATCACATACTCTATTTATTTTCCCTTGATGATTTCCAGATTAAATCTGCTCAGTTTACAAATCAAAAGAGACTTTTTTTTTAACTGATCTTTTATCCAACAGTCTATGTTCCCTGTTCAGACTCTGCCTAAGAAAAAAAAAAATTAAACTATATTCTTTCTGTTTCAGTCATCATTTTCCACCCTCTCACAATAAAAATTCTCCAGCTAAAATACAGGTTGTATTTGTACTGACATGGAATGAATCAGAACAAACCATATCTCACTCACTTTTCAGATCAAAGCAAAATGTGGTTTTAATCCCCAGTAAGCTACATACATATATAGATGACATGGAGTGATCAAATTGGCCATTTTTACTACAGCAAACTGAACAATATTCCATACTAAAGACACAGCTAACACATGTTTTACACATCAATTTATATGTATATACATGCACATATATATCTGTATGTATGTAGGTATGTATAATACAGACCTGTTAATTGTTACACATATATATTTGGATATGCTCTCAAGCAAAGTCCTAATCAGAGGGTGTCAACAACATTGTATATCCCTTAAACACTTGTGCTGATATCCCTCTGAAATGTCCTTCCACGTATAGGAGAAATTGGGAAAAGGAAGGTAGCAAACTTTACTGGCACCAAATGACTTCAAGCCCCACAGTGCTCCATCTGGATTAAAAAGCATTAGGATTATTTGTATTATTTCCTAACCCTTTCCTCTGTCTCTTATTTGCACACCTATCTTTCATTAACTCTCCCCTTTGACATGGCTGAATGGTGTCAAACTGTGAATCTTTTTCAATTTATAATGGGTAATACAGTTGCTTAGTTTTTGGTATCTATTCATATCATAAGAATAATGATATTATACACAGTGTTATAGCACAAAATGGACATAGCTAGTTAGCAGATATTTTTACAATGCAAAGGAATGCAAAGGAATATGATTTCTAACAAAAACTACTATAAAGAATGCTGCATTTAAAATACCAGGATTACAGAGAAATTGAGAAATGCAGAGGTAAAGCTGATGTTTTAAGTTATCACTTAGCTCTACTTCATCTTCAGCATTAGTCACTAGGATGGCAATCAGATCATCTCGTCTCATAAATGAGGTATAGCTAAATAAAGGTAAATCAAAGCAAGGCAAAGGTCTTGCAGATAAATAGAATATACTTTGTGGAGCGTTCTTTGCCATGATTGAGTCTACTTTGGCTGAAAGTATGTGTTAGCAGTTGGTCAACCTGGCTTGATTTTGGACCATTTGCTTGTGCTAGGTTCCTTCACAACTTTACTTGTGACGTGCCTTTTCTATTAACACTGTTTGATAGTGTGAATCTGGTGGCAATTCCTCCCTCCATCCCATCCCAGAAGAAAATTACATCATCCATCCTCTTGTCCAATCACAACTTTATTGCAGGAAGTTATCTGGACAGAAAATTACCAACCCTTAGGAAAAATGATAAAAAACAAATAAACAAACAAACAAAAATCTAAAGCATGTGTCCTCAGTAATGTAACCTACCTACCATGAGCACATTTAACTTACTTTCCACTCCTTGTACTGGGCCACAATCTTTATTTTCCACACAACACTTGGGGTGGATCCAAGGTAACTAAAAAAATCACCTAAATTTCTCAAATGATGACTAATGGGTAGTGCTATTCTTCAGACATTAAAGCAATTTTATGATAGGGATAAAGCTTCTCTGTGCAGGAGACACAACATTTTAGGGGTGTCTATGAGACTATGAAGAAAGCTACCACATGAAATAATGACTTCTACAAATCTTGCCACTTTCTGCTACAACTGCACGTGATCAATGTTAATCATTTCATTTAATGAAGCACTGGAAGGTGAAGAGAAGAACAGGAACTGAGATAGAATTTAAGACTGAATTTTTCTATATCAGTGGTTGGCTTAAAATCTGGTCCCCTTTTAAGCCTTAATGTATTTGTGTCAGTTAATGAATTTGCTATAAAAACTGACAATAAAACTGGGTTAATGTTGACAGTGTGTATCTGAAATCTATACTAAAACATATTCGCATACTGTTAGAAATTAAAACCATATGGGAAAATGTTTAATCATGAAGAAAAGTCAAGATTTTGTAATCTCTTCCCACCCCAAATCATCAAAAAAAAAGAGATCTCAAGAACATTCAGCATAGACCACCTCAAGTTAAACAATTCATTTGACAATGTAATCAATTTCAACCAGTGAACTTACTTAAAACATTTGGTTAACTTAAACTTTCAATTGAAAAATCATTTTAACTCATAAAATTATTTATTCTGTTTTCTAGACAAAGAGCCTTGATTTGCAATTTCTGAAACTGTCATATTCTTGTCAAAACAGTCTTCCACAAGAAGTGGTTCTGCCTGAAAATCCTGCTCAAAATATGTTTGGCCAACTCCACTGTATTTTTCTGCCCAAAATCATCATGTACAATATACTCAAAACAGAGCTGAGAAGTACAAAATATATAAAATTTAAAAAATGTTAGAAGTTAATTCTAAAAATTAAGCATTGGCTATGGACAGTGGAGGAACACAATCAATCTCATCTCTGATCTCAGATGCCCAGTGGAATCATACAGTAACTCCAGGTTACAACTCAGGCATTTGTCTGGATCCTCTCTTTAGCAGAATGCTTATTAAAAGGAATGATCCTCCAGGACACATGAAAGTACCTTTTTCTTTCTCTTTCTGTTAGTACAGGAGCCCATGTGGCTGAGATGTCCATGCTGGGCTTCCTCACAGCTCCCTGCCCTCCCCTTCTGGACCATACCACTGACACACAGCCTTTGAACTAACAATAAAGACACAGAGCCCAAACTCACTTTCATTAGAAGCCTGTGCACTTTTTGTTTTTTCCCAGTGAAACACAAAGAATTGTTCTCTTTCAAAATGGCTGCTATTCTCCACTGCCTTCGACAACACTGATAATAAGCCATGTATAAAGACAGAGGCTTCCTAAGCCATGTAAAAAGACAGAGGCTTCCTACACTGAAAGAGAAAAGGGTTTTTAAAATTGTGTTTGTAAAAAAGAATTAAATGTTGAAGCGTGTATCTGCTGGGATAAGTGTAGTCACAGATTTATTTTGGCTGAACTCCAAGTTAGGAAGTTGTGAGTGTGCTGTGGCTTGGCAGTCAGAGAGGCAAATTAGCAGAGTGCTAATATACCCCCTTTCAACCTACTGCTTCAGGTACGACTCTAGAACAGGCTGTCTCACGTTTGGGAAGCTCAGAAAGAAAGATGAGAGAACAGGGATATCTGGCTACTGCTGACCCTTAGCTGTGAATAAAAAGAGATCAGGAAATTTGTTCCAGGATTAAAAAAAAAAAAAAAAAAAAAAAGGCACTGATCTTGTAACACATTTCCTGCAAATGTTACTGTAATGCAAATATTCACAAGTGGCAGCATGTTAACATTCGTAAGTCGTATCATGTTAGTATTCATAAATAGCATCATGCCAACTTACAGTAATTAAAGGAATCTACGTGGTGAAATTCTTAGATTTTTAACACATTAGGTGTTAGACAACTTAATAGATAGCAAGGATTGTGCTCCAGCTTTGACTGTCAAGTTGTGAGGTAGTGAAGATCTCGGTGCACCTGCAAGTGGGAACACTGGTAGGACACCAGTTCAAAGATGACAAACAGCAGCCTCACAGTGACCAGATCTCTTAAAACCCTCTGAGGTATCCCGTACTATCCCATACATTCAGTTTACCTAGGCAGCACTTAACTTGATCGTCCTTCCCTCTCCCAGTCCTTGCTATGAGATATGGAGACCTGGGAAGCCTGCAAGCACTTCACTCCCCATCTACTCATTGCACATTCTCTTTTCCTGTGCTACATTACTCTCCATGGACACAGAGAACAACAAACAACTCTATACATATTTGAAATTCATAACTATGTCCTTCCCCTGTCTCTTTTCCTTATGGAAAACATCTCATGATTTTGCATTCTTCCCTGGGAAGCTCGGCTTTCCAAATTCTAGATTATGGTCATTCTTCTACTTTTAGTCCATATCATTTTTGAAATTTAACATCTAGAACTGCACTCAGTCCACCATATAATACCCTATTTTCATTCAAAACACTGCAGTTTTCTTCTGCACACCAAATACATACAGGGAGATTTCAATCTTTTTTTTTTTTTCCTTTGGATAATATAATTAGATTTCATGGTATTTAAATGTGAAAAACGCTGTGCAGGACTGATTCTGTGCAGTGGAACTCCAGTGACAATTCTCACTGATTTAAAACTCAGACTCAGGGGCCCTAGGAGTGGCTTCAGGTGTCCTCCTGTGCTGTTGCTAGCTGAGAAGCTTAACCTACTTCCTACTTTTTCTAAGATTTAGAGGCAGCCAAGTGCACATCCACTACCTGGATGAAACAGTATGATGAACAGCTATAACTGTTGCTCAGTTTAATCCTCTTGACCTAAGGCTGAAGCTGTACCACTGCGAAGCTGCCCCCAGCTCAATAAAGCACACTGCAGAAGCTTAGTTTATTTTTCCCAGACCAGAACTGGGTGAAAGTTGACTTATCAAGTCTTGAAAGTAAAGATTGAGATGTAGTTAAGAGGAATTATGGCTATACATCTAACTTTTTATCTTTTTCTGGCTTTTCTATGTTCTTTGAGTGAATAAATAAATACCTTAATTTGAGCCATTTTTACCTAGTGTGCTGATCACAGACTCTTTGGCAAGAAAGATTTTGCTCTAGCCAGATATAACTGGTTCCATAATGCTAACACAGCTGAGAATACAGAGCTACAGGACTGTAAGGCTTCATCTTTTGTGAGGTCTAAAGGAAAAAAGCCTGCCACTTGGTAAATATCTTAGCAGGATCTAAAGCAAAGTTTGACATGCAACCATAACAACCAGCTTGGATTTTCTTACTTAAGAGAAATCTGGGCTAGTTTGTACCCAGTCCATAAAGTTCAAACCCATTCTTTTTATGCTTTGTGGGAATTGCATAAACATTTTTCTGAGAGCTGCTTACCATTGTGTTTTGAAATAATACAAATAACACAGGTGAGCACATCAGAATGCAGATGCAAAGACCTTCATGGTGAAGAGATAATGGTGTGATATGATAGCAGCATCAGTGCTGATTCAGAGCTGTAGGCAGCATGCAGTATCACTGCGTAGTCCACAAAACCACATTATATGGTAGAAAAGCCACGCTTCCCTCTTTTGTTGACACACACAACTGGGGCTGTTTAATGGAAGAAATAGAGCTCTTTTACCCCTTCAGCAATCTTCCCTAGAGATTGCACATCTTATGTTTGTACTGAGAATAATTTACAGACCTCCTCAAGTTTCTTTCCTTTTTGTAATATTAGTACATTTCAGGGGATACCATCCTACAAATGCACCACAAAGAAAGATAGAAAATGTTATTATGCACACCTTCCTGATCTCCAGATGCTAATAGTTTTGGGTTATCTGGTTTTCATTTCTTAGACTAATACAAAATTCAGTTTTTACAGTTGCCTCTGTGGGTGGAAGGATGCAAAAGATGTGAATAAAGCAGGCTTTCTAACAAATGTTCTTGAGATTGAGTATGCTTTAATCTCTTTTAGGAGTTAGAAATTCTTCTTAATATTACTTTGTTGTTGAGCAATTTATGTTTTCTTCAGTACAAGATGAAGTGATGGCAAAGTCTGAGAGCAAGAGCAATGAAAAGAAAAAAATAGTCTTTAAAGCTGAGTTTCACAGCCTCAGCCACCTTGAGGGCTGTTGTTTTATTCACCCTTTCAGTATGTTAGGTCTTAAGGAATTATTTTTTCTAGTATCACTATAAATGTGACAATTTCTCGATACTGTGGTTTTATTAGTGGAAAATGTGAAGATAGTTTTGGCAATGGTTGAACAGCATGTGACTGGACAGACTGTACAGAGAAGTCTATGATACATCTGCAGCAGCCAGAACAGCAAAAGAGCCATAAAAGCATTGATGATAAAAAACTCTGTAAGCAAATAAATAATCTAGGACTGAATTATTATTCAGTTCAAACATTAAAGAATCCACATGTCAAGGAAAATGCCTAGATTTAATATTTTTAAAGGAAATCTATTGCTGCTGAGTTTAGAAAATTATTTCTGAATTGAAAAACATCAGAGTTGTGAAACTTGGAGAGTTCTTCTCATCTCACTATGGACCTGTGAAAAAGTCCTGGAAGTAGAAAGGAGAATAATTTTGCTGTTCATCCTGCCTCAACCTTAGAAGGAAAGGATGCCTATTTTTGATCCAATGTTTGTTGTTTACTCCTATTTTTTTTGTAAAGCCATACTGAATAACAGAAAACTACCTACTTGGAAGGGATTTGAGAATGTGCACTTGTACAGAGGCACTTTACTTTTTTAAGACCAATCCTGTGACTTACTTGCCTATATAGCTTTAAAAAGAAACACAAATTGACACAGATTTCTAGCTTCTACATCCATCTCCTTCAGACCATGCTTTCCACACCATAGCTACAGCTTAAACATTTCTTATATTTGCTGCATACATGCCAACAAAAATCCCTGACAAGTGAGGTGACAAGAGAGGAAGAATGATTCAAAGAACGACAGTGGTGCTTGGAAGGTGCTAATATTTACTGTTGGCTTCTCAATTAGAAAAGGTAAATTTCAGTCAGGTTGTGAGACTGAACTTAATTGTTTTGTCATTATAAAAGGTCTTTCTTCCCTATGATGCAAACCTGTCCTCTATTCCAGCCTTATAAACAGAGGGAAGCAGGAATTTAAAACTCTTTTGTACTTGCAGTAAGTAGCAAGTATGTGCAGTGAAGATGGAAGAGGAACTGAAGATCTAACAGGCTCATGTGTAACTTAAACAGTCAAGATTAAGGTGGCTTATTTAATATAAATGTTATAACAAAGTAATACAAAATTGTAGCAAAGGTTTTCAAGCTTCTTTAAAGGTGTTCTACTGCATTTATTCAGTTAACTACTGAAAGCTTTTTATATGGATTTTTGTGGAAGTTATTTTTTAAATAAAACTTTCTTTGGCAGTTCCAAGTTGTCTGTTTTTATTCAAACCTCAGCAAAGTGTTCCAAAAATAACTGCAATGTAAGTACTTACCAGAACTCTAACAGTGTAAGTCAATGTTTATGAAGTTTCAAATACTATGTAATAGTGGATTGCTGAAAAGCCCCATCTTAAATCTTGTTTTTCTTCTAGCTTTCCTGAATTTTGTGATTTTTTTTTAAATTTAAGAATACACAGGACCTCCACACCATCTACTCAGTTTACAAAGCCTCCTTTTCTCAGCTGTCTTAACAGGTTCATTCAACTATAACATCTTCTGTAGTATCTGTCTCATAACTCAAATCTTACCAGGCTAGAGATACTCTCAAGGACAGAGTGTACACAATCTCTCTTCACCATCCTTCTTGAAGATGAAGAATAACTTCCTTCCTTAACTGCTTTCACTCCCTCTACCAAGTCTAAAACTAGCCTCAGTAGCTCAGGAATTATTTTTCTTCTGTGTTTACATAATGCTCAGAACAAAAAGGCCCTAAACTCAGCAGGAGCCTGGTACACAGTGTCAGTAATGCAGGCATATCAAAAAAGGTTTTACTAAGAAGCTCATTATTAAGTTGCACTTACGTTCCACCTTCTGTGGAAGCTTTGAAAAGCCTCTTATTACCATCATTAATATCTCTTGGATATAAAGAAGAGCAGGAGGGGAAAAAAAACAGCCCACAATTTTAGTACTTGGTTTATCTATCACTGAGTTATTTTGGTTTAAATACATTGACATTTCATTGCATTATGAATACAGTGTAAGAAATAGAGGAAGGAGGAGAAAAAGCTATGCAGAGAAGAAAGCAAGTGATGAGAGGGAATAGCTTCCACTTCTGAGACAAGGTAACTGCTTAAGCAGAGGAGCAACTTGTAGAGAAGAAAGGCGTGAGAAGAATATGTGGGAGTAGGTCTCTATGGCTGTTTCATATTTAAAGTATCTAGAAGAAGATACCATCTTTGTAAACAGAAAACAAAAGATCTTTTGCCCCCCTATTTCTTTTTTTAACCTGTTACTAGAAAGGATAATTGTTTTCTTTTTTTTTTTTTTTCTTTAGCAATGAGATCCTAGCTTTGTATCACTGAGAATTATTGCTTGAATGGGACAAAAAGCTCTTGAAAAAAGCATTTTAGCTAAGCAGCTTTTGCAGTTTAGGTCCACATCTTACTTATAATGCTACTTAACCTTAGTTTTAACACAAAGCTAGAATATATTGCCCACTTTTATCAAAAGCCCAAAATAACACAGGGCTCAGTATTTTTCTGTGCAAATACTATTAAAGTTGGGGGAAGGAGGGAAATAAAACTGACCTGAGCAGAATGAAAAATTGTGCTGCAATTAAAGAGACTCAGCTGTGGCAGAGAGAGAAAATAAGAAAAGGAAAAATACAGCAGCATGTAAGAAATAAACACCAATTAGTGAATGAGGCTATTGCTGCTTCAAATTGGTATTTAAAACTTGGAAGAAGATCAAGCAACTTTCCTGTAGCTTTCCTATATTAACATGTACAATAAAACTTCCTATCAGCAAACTGCAGCATAAAGGAGTTAATGTGTTATGCTACCACTAAAATAGCATGAAAAGTCTTGGAGGGGAAAAGAAAGGAATCTGGGGGAGAAAGGTTTCTGCAGTTCCACAAAATGATTAATTTTGTCTCATGTGTATTTGGCAATGAAGATTTAAAATTTAACAATGACAAGGACTGTTAGTACTGCAGTTGATGTTCTAAGTGGAGGTGCTTATATTACTTAGGTTTCATTTTATTAATGTTAGAACTCTGTTATTATATAGAGACAGACACATCCTGTAGAGTAAGAATATATCTGCTTAAAACTGTATTTTTGGTATAATAAGAACGCTTCTCAAAGCATACTTTATTCATTTTTAAAATATTATAAATGCCCTATGTTTCAGAGCTAGAAGTTATATTAATATTAATCTAAAATGTTCCTAACATTTCCTTTGCTTAAAACAACAAAAGTTGGAAGAGTTCAGTTGCCACAATGCATAATAATACACCTGTCCCCAAAACGTCTTTCAAAAAGATTATTTTTGGGTTTTTTTGAGCTGGCAAAGCCCCCACTCTCTCTGGAAATTGTTTCAAAGCCCATCCTATGTGAAGGCCTGCTTTAGTTGACATTTATGTGATTCTCTTCACAGACATTGTAGGGAGGTCACAGTGCAAAATCCAAGTGTTTGTTTTTCATTCCTAATGGCAGAGAGGTTTTACACATGAAGCAATCGTTCACTCCTTCAAGAAACATAATTTATCTCTTCCCTTAGCACAGTCAGATCCTGGAGACTTGCCATTTCAATTCTCTGAGACTTTACAACCCACACTACAATATTCAAATAAAATCTAATTGTATTGTGAAAAGGGGAGGGAGGAAAGAGAAATGTTAGCACTGATTAAAGTTGAAACTTCAGTTCTATGAAGGTCAGGAAATTCAAAATAGCTTCTTATAATATCTCTACCCTGCTTCAGTGTGTGAACATGCAAATGCTTCTTTGCAGTGTGTTCATGCGACAAAATATTCTTTTAAATTGTTTGAAAAGATCCTTTTTAGGATCTCACTTTCAAAGAAAATCCTTCAAAACATGAGTAACTTTTCCTTTTTAATCAGCATAGTGAAGCTGTCTGAGTGTTCCTTGCCCATATTGCTTGACAGGCAAAGTTGGTGGTACCCAAAACAATTGGCTCAAGGAAACTTAGGCTTGTTACCAAAGTTATTATCAGTGTGATTTCCAATAAGGTTTGTACTAGCTGAGATTGTGAAATCCAGACAACTAATTTAAAATGTACCCTTTGGCATGTCAGCCATCAGTTTGAAAGGTAGCTGAATTATCTATTAAGTCCTCAAAGCCAATCAAATGTGTATTGTCTTAGTATTCCCAGTGTTTCTCTAAAATTATTATTTTTTATTTCCTTTAAACGCAGTAGTAATCATGTCATTGCCTTTGGACACAATGTCCAAGGCTGAGCATGTTTTTAAAATTAATCCCATTACTCTGTCAGATCTCTCCTCTTTTAACAGTTGAAAAAATAGCCTCCTGTAGAGAGTCAAATCTTTTATTTATCATTTCAGTGCTAGCTACAATTAACTTTGTTATTTTAAAAAAATTATCCTCTTACTGAAGAGATCTGAAGAAAAAAAGTCTTCAGTTAAAAGGACACACACTGTCAGCATTGTTAGTCTTTGAAAATTGTCTCACATTGTGCTTTTTTTTGTAGGAGTACAGGACACAATTCATACACATGTAAGTGGCTGGAGTGCTGAATAATAAATATTAGACTTTCTGTATCTTCCTCTGTAAACAAATTGATTGCCTATAGCAATATGTCACTTCTACACTGATTTAAAAAAAAAAATAACCACAGGAATCTTTAAAACAAGAACTTCAACACCAGCCAGCTGTCCAATCCTAATCACCTTGCCTCCATTTGCTTAAAAAAATAGTAGCCAGTTCCTCATGCAACATTTGCTCAGAATCTAAGAGTAAACATCAATGGAGTTCAGTGGAAATTAACCTGAAGCTGAATTTAAAGAATTAGGATACATCTTGGACAGGAAGGACCAAGGCAACTGAAGGAGCAGACTGGGTAGGTAAAGTTCAATACAGGAGAGGGCACACTGTTCATTCCCTGCAGTAGGAGCCAGAGGAATGGCAGATTCGGACAAATTTAAAGACAATTGAAGTCAACTGACTCACTCCTAGCGGCAAATATTGCTTGGGCTTCACCAAGGAGAAGCAGGCTTCAAATGTGACCATTTAGTATGTGCTCAGAACATTCATTGCTCCTTTTTTTCCAGTGACTTGTGGATTTTATCAGCCAGTTCATCCTAACAGTAGGCTTCTTCAGCAAGTCAAAGTAAATTGTTATCCCACTGACTAATTTTTAGGTGGTCTAAAATTTCTGTGGGTTTTTGTTTGGTTGGTTGGTTGGTTTTTGAAAAAAAAAACAACAACCCAAAACAGTCTATGCTATGCTTCATTTAACACTTACGGAAAATTAAAGCTTTTATAATAGAAAATTACCAGTTGAAAAACCTTGGCTATAAGGGCAACAATATAAAGCAGGTGCAGAGTCCTTTATCCCAGCTTTATGGTGATTAAAGGAGTAGACTTGACAGTTCCATGTTTGAACTGTTGGCAAGACATTTGAAAAGATACTGCTTAACACTAGAATATAGAAGGACACAAATAAAATGGTCTTGCTTGTTTGGGAACTCATTTTAAGATTTATTTGCCCTGTGAGAACTGAAGAGATATCCCCATGTCTTTTCTGTACACTTGTCTGCAAATAAAGAATATCAGAACTGATTGTTAGATGGTTAAAGATCTAAAAAACTATGAGGGTTGTGCAAACAGATGAATGTACTGGCTGGCCAGAATTATATTTCTGATTCATTCATCAAGTACCCTGTATAATACAAACAGAGTAAATGGGTTTGGTTTATTGTATTTCAAAAAGAGTTTTCTTTAATCTTTTGTTTTGTTTAGTCTAGTTTAATTTGGATGCAGGTGAATCATTACGTGGGTGGAGTGCCTCATGCTAACAGGATGATTATTATTTCATTTCCTTTTAGTTTTAAACAAACAAAATCTTTCATTGAAATAATACTCAATATTTTGCATTAGGAGTTTTCTTCAGACCCAGCATGACAGGAACAAAATTAATGCTGTCCTTCAGTTGACACCAGCAATATTTAAATTTTTGCTAAGATTGTGCAGAGTTCTTAACAGGTATTGGCACTGTACTCCATCATGACTTCATATTGCTAGGATAATGTACATTATTTTGTACTTAACACTGACATAATTTTATTCAATGGGATTTTGCCTTGTAATAATGCCTTACTGGTGTAAAACCATGCTGACTCTGACTCCTTAAATAATCTCACTAAGTTGCATTGAGGTTAATTTCAATCTTGACTCTGTACTTCTGGTCTTTGACCAGTTTTTAGACAAGAATGGGCTAGGGGAGAGCCATGGCAGACAATAAAACAGACTTCCTCTGTACTTTTAAAACACTTTTTGGTACAGGTTTGAACAAAGAATAGTGAGTGAGATCAGCTGAAGAAATGCTTCACTAACACCTTCCTGAGGCTGCACCTGTAATTGGTGGTGCACAAGATGAACCAGTTTAAGCACTGCACTTTAGGAATATCAAACCCAAGTACTTCTATTTTCTACGTCTGGGTTGTTGTGGCTTTTTTTTTCACAGTGCAGGATAGTCCCTGAAGAGAGGCATTTCAGGCTGTGACTCAGACTAAAACTCTCTCATTGCTTTTTTGACATCCACTACTTCTACCATTTCCGTTTTTGAACTGCTATCGGGATGCTTGAAGGATCTTGATTAATGCTGTGCATGTAAATCAGATCAGTGCATATAGGCTGTGCCTATGCAACTGGAATTTTATACCAGATGGATATTACTGTGCAGTATTGTGTACCCTCAGATGTCTATGGTCACCTGGCTCATGGAAGAGGAGCAACAGGTTGAGCAGATAATTCTACAGAACATGGTGCAGTCTTCCCAAGTTGGCTTCCACTACTGAGACAAGGTAGTTGCAGTGACAAAGACCAGAGCAGTGACGCCTCCAACAGCAGCAGCAGAATTTCAAGATGACAAAGGCTGCTTTCCTATGTATCTGCATGGATGTTTCCACATCTCACTGTCATCAGAAAGTTCATTTACCTACTGCTTGCTTGTCCTAAGCTAACTATTTGAGCAGATCACAGAAAAGCAGCCATAGGAAAGATCAGAAGTAGTGGAAGGAACAGTGCTGTTGTATCATATCAGTAACTTTGGTTGTTCAGAGAGATCTATGAATTGCATTGTATGGTTGCATTCCTGATTCCACTAGGACTCATAGAGGGATGTACATGACTAACCTTCAGCAAGGTTTCAAGCGAAAATCTTCATCTACATGACAAGATATTTTTTCACGTTGCTTCAAGGCCTAATCAATTATTAAGGAAGGTTCACTAATATTAATGTGGAAACATCAATGTTCCCAAGAACTGGGGCTCATTTCCAGCAGTGCCCAAAGGAAAATCTGCTCTCTGGATAGTCTGGATATTAATGGTGTTAAGATTTCACACCTCAGTAGGGAATATCTGGTTTATTTTTGGTTCCCCGGCATATGATGCTTTATCTGGGTACCTTAGGCAGAAGAAATAATAGTTTGGCTTCATTTTGCTTAATCTGAAAACAAAAAATGCTTTTGGACCATTTATAGTTGAATGCTGAATTTCACCCAAGGATTTGTGGAAAGGACTGTTTTATTCCACCAGAAGTAAAGAAGGAGTAAATGATTCCTGTGGGAAGGTCCTATAGCCATTGCTTGAAAGGGAACTCACTACAGTGATGGGGCAGCAGAGCCTGGGGACATGCTGCTCAGCCTTTTGTTGAAGATGTCCATTGTCATCACTTTTCCTTTCATTTTCTTCATTTTGACCCCTTCCAGAGACTTTTGATCCAGTTTGGTCCTTTGGTTCTAGCATAAGAAACTATCTGCTCTCAGCTGTCTCTTTACAGTTCTCTTAGACCAAATACAATACCCCCCCAAATAAATCTTTTATTCTTTCTCTTCCTGTGGAGATCTGTCTGCTGTTTAGTGGAGCAGAGCTACCCCCTTTACACAAGCTGCAGCATGACAGAAATATCCCAGGCACTTGGTGCCCCCTCTTCATAATAACAGTGTCAACAACATAAAATAATCTTTTTCCCTTTTCTCACCTCCCCCACAGTTTTGGGGGAGCCATTTCCAGCTACTATTTTACCTTGTGATTTCTTTTGGCTTCTCTTGACAGGCTGAGACAGATTTGAAATGATCTTCTCCTACTTAAAGCTTCTGTGACAGTAGTTGGATGCTTGACCAGCAATGTTAGACTTTGGTAGGTAAGTAGAAAAAAGAAAACCAATTAGATGTGTGCTAATAGCATTCTGCATTTATCAGACCTATTCTTTTGTAGATGCTACCCAGAGGCAAAACTTTCCTGAGTTATAGAAGGATCTTACTCAAAACAGCCAATAGGCAAACTGAAAAGATGCACAAGGGTGCTATTTATCATGGTCTTTTCACGGTAGAGGGAAATACTAGTTAACTGAGCAGGCATAAGAGAGTTTCTTGCTTGAAGTCTGTGCACCTTAGCTTTCAGGTTTTTATTACACCTACAAATATTTATAAAATACACTACAAAATTAATAGCATTCTGCAGTAACTGTTTAAGGGCAAGCAGTTTGGAATGCCTTAAAAATCTCTACTGATGTTTGAATTGTCTCTGTAATGTGATTTTGGCCATGTATGTTATAAAATCTCAGTAGCAGGAAAAAAAAATGCACTAGTGAAACCATGAGCCAACATTCTTTCACTATTTTTCGTGTTGGAGCTGTCACTACAGTAAGCAGCCTTCCTCTGCAAAACATCATGTTTGTCTGTTTTTTTCTCCCTCTAAAGTTCTGGTTTGTCAGCTTTTTAGAGGAAAAGTGGAGAACTCACACTTTAAATTCCCCAAGACTGAGTGTGAGCTGTAGCCACATCCCATCTTCATAATGAAGTGACACGTGAGCACATATAAATCCCATTTGCTTGTTGTCCTCAGGAGAAATGATGACCAGGAGACCGGGTCTTAGAACCATGCAACTTTTAAAAGGTTCTCACAGGAATTAATTGAAGGAAACAGCTATTCAATAATAAGCCTCATGTTAAGGAATACTTACCGGTTAGGAAGGAAACATGTTCAAATTAGCTTATACAGGACTCTTTGGCTTTATCGGACATGTGATTCCTGGAAGAAAACAAATTTAGATAATATTTTTAGATGAGCACCTCCTAAATTATATGCCACTTGCTTTAGCAGGAATGTGAAGACATTTGGGGGGAGATACTGTGAATGGATATTATGCCTTTTGCAGTCTTGTATTCATTCATACAAGATGGAGAGGCAGTGGGGTAGTCCAGTATGTTAGGGAGTGTTTTGATTGTCTAGACCTTAGTGATGGTGAATAAAGGGCTGAATGCTTATGGATAAGAATAAGGCAGAAAGCTGACAAGGCAGATATCAGAGTGGGAGTCTGTTACAGATCACCCAACAAACATGAAGAGGGAGATGAAATATTCTATAAGCAATGGGAGAAGTCTCACAACTGTTAGACGTTTTTGTCATGTGATACCTCAACTTACCAGACATCTGTTGGAAATAAAATACAGCAGAGAAGAAGAAGTCTGGGAGGTTCCTGGAGTGTGTGGAAAATAACTTCCTGACACAGCTGGTGATGGAGCCAACTATGGAAAGCACCCTGATGGACCTGTTGTTTGTGAACAGAGAAGGACTTGTGGGTGATGCAATGGCTGGAGGATGTCTTGAGCATAGCAACCACGAAATGATGGAGTTTTCAATTCTTGGACACGTGAGGAGGGGGTCAGAACTGCTACCTTGGACTTCCAGAGGGCAGACATAGGCCTGTTTAGCAGCCTGGTTGACAGAGTTCCCTGGGAGGCAGTCCTGAATGGCAAAGGAGTCCAGGAAGGCTGGACATTCTTCAAGAAGGAAATCTTAAATGTGCAGGAGTGGGTCGTCCCCATGTGCTGAAAGATGAGCTGAAGACCAGCCTGGCTGAACAGAGAACTTTGGCTGGAATTCAGGAAAAAAAGGTGATCTTATGACCTTTGGAAAAAGGGGCAGACAACTCAGGAAGACCACTGTAGGGAGGAAATTAGAAGGGCCAAAGCCCAACTAGAACTTAATCTAGCTACCACTTTAAAAGACAACAAAAAATGTTTCTATAAATACATTAGCAGCAAAAGGACTAAGGATAACCTTCATTCCTTATTGGATGCAGGGGAAACATAGTGACAAAGAAAAGGATAAGGTACTTAATGCCTCCCTTGCCTCAGTTTTTAACGGTAAGATCAGTTCCACTCCCGGTACTCAGCCCCCGGAGCTGGAAGATATGCATGGGATCAGAATGAAGCCCCCATAAACCATGGGAAAATGGTCACTGATCTGCTAAACCACTTGGACGCACACAGTTCTATGGGACTGTGATTCATCCAAGGGTACTGAGCCTGAAGTGCTCACTGAACGACTTTCCATCATTTATCAGCAGTTTTGGCTAAACAGGGAAGTCCCAAATAAATAGAGCAAATGTGACACCCATCTACAAGAAGGGCAGGAAGGAGGATCCAGGGATCTACAGGCCTGTCAGTCAGTACCAGGAAAGGGTATGGAGAAGATCATTTTAGTGCTATCACATTGCACATACAAGACAACCAGGTGATCAGACCCAGTCATTTATGAAAAGCAGATCCTGCTTGACTAACTTGATCTCCTTCTATTACATGGTGACCCACTCAGTGCATGGGGGAAAGGCTGTGGATGTTGTCTGTCTAGACTTTTGTAAAGCCTTTTACACCATTTCCCACAGCATTCTCCT